>JAECUM010039052.1:0-47609 GCA_016617855.1 Megalonaias nervosa | reverse complement strand
AAGAAAACTCAAGATCACATTATTTCTTGAAATCTAAACAGTGGTCACTAGATAAACATATAGATAGAAAATTACTCTTTAGAACCTACGAAACATGGGAGGACTTGAATCCGAAAGTAATTGCTTCCACTTTTAAAGAAATGTCCTTCTAATGTGATGGATTTCAGGTTAAAATAATTCACATGCCTAGTATTATATTTATGTCCTAAAATTAAGTCTACGGGCTCGGCCAATGTGGGTATGTGAGAAAGCCTGCTGGTAGCTTCTCGTGGGTCGGTGGTTCTTTCCGGGGTTTTCCCGGGTTCTTCCTCCTTCATTTATACTGGCCGCCATGTGTAGCCTATCTTGTGCTGAAAAATGGCGTTAAACCCTATAACAACAAAAAAAATAAATAAATATAAAACTAAGTCTAACCCTTCAGTCAACTCCGGCATTGTGCAAATACTTCACGAGGTACTTAAATTTTCACATGCAAACCAGGATCTATTTTGATAACTACACTTTAAATCCGAAATTTACGACCCTTTGAACCGATAAAGATCAAAGTGTATCATGAGATTGTGCGGAAGAATCAAACGGAACAGTATGGATAGCAACATTTGGTTGTGTGACTTTCTACTTGTATTTAACACATACAAAGAGTTGAATAAAATAAAGAAAGAAATGTTGAATAAAATAGAGAAACAAATCAAGCAAACTGATGAAATCGATGTCAATGGTGCGGTTGCTGACATAATCAAATCATTATTCAATGTTGTAATCTACACGCTGACATTATTAATTAGCACTTTTTTTTCCAATTGATAAGTACACAATTTAGGGAAAGGAATGTAAAATGATTACATCACTTCTGATGCAATTAGATATTTAACTGGATTTTTGTCGAAGCAGGACTGCCACTATATTCACTGAGGGCAAGTTTGATAATTCTAAAACATTAATTTCAAAACGATAACGAAAATTTTGAAATATGTTTAATATCTAATGTGTACTGGCTGCTTTGTTGTGAAACGTTTGTACCTTTAACCACAGTTACAGTGGATCTTCTTACAGTCTTACAGGAGTAGCTGCATATCATGCTGCAATATTTTACATGGAAAGTGGAACTGATAGCACCGTTCAAGATATCATAGATGATACATTTTGCCACTCTGAAAGATTCATCTTTTTACTCGTGCCAATCCATATCTTTCGTCAAGTGCATTTTTCCTTCTTAAACCTGTTTTGATTGGTTTTCATGTATCTTGTGTTTGACCAATAAAAACAGTTTCCTCTTGATCCAGATTCAATAATCAAATGAACACGAAATAACGTGATCACAGTCTAAATCGTCATGAGTACTCCAGGATTTGTAAAATCTGATCTACGATAAAATTGAGTAGATGGAAAACCTAGTATTTTTTAACGTCAATGCTGATTTAATATTACCTGATAGTTCAAATAAAGATTTGACTTCTTGCTTTTTTTAGTATGCTTTACAATCCTGTTCTTGTCTTGCCATTTTTGTGTGTATTCTGTTACAAGGCTTGTGCTTTCTGCTCTAGATTTTATTGTTCATGTATTCCTCTTTAAAAAGTTTTCACTAACTACAGCTAAACTCTTTTGTGTCTTTTTCTATTTCTGATTTTTCTTAGGTCTTGGTATATGTCTCTTTATTTACCTACTACTTTTCAAGTTATTTTGTGCTACTCAAATAAACCTGAAAGTCCGCTTATGAGTAACCCATTTAAAATCTATAAATATTGTTCAGTTAACTTTCTTAATTTCCTTTAAGCAATATAACTTAAAGAAAAACTAAAATGAAAAGAAAGGTTGACAAATCACCAAAGAACGTAAAAACTTCACAAAAGTCAAAAGAACCAAACAGAGTTGAACTTGGCAGGCAACCTGAAGATGCTCATGACAATTAGAAAAAGGCCAATGTTGAACGTTTGATGAAAGAATAAAAAGAATCTAAAACATCACAAGATGAAGAAAAGGGAACAAACCCCGCCAAAATCTATTGTTTGATAGGTTTTGGATACCTTGTTCATTTGGTCAAAAAAATAATGTTGTTACTTAACAGAATCTAGAAGTTGTAAAAAATGTTGACGCAACCAATGAAAATCCAAAGCACAACAGAGAAAATAAAACCGTCTTTTTCTTTTGCAACCCATTCATAGAGATGCTTTAACTTTTGCAACCCATTCATAAAGATGCTTTAACTTTTGCAACCCATTCATAGAGATGCTTTAACTTTCTCCAGCTAATATAGAGCATAGTTTTACCTATAAGCAAATTTCGAGTGTACAAGGATCAATACCATTTACAATGCATCACTGAATTCTGCTGCTCTTACAGTTGCATTTTTCTTGTGAAGTTTAAGAAGTCAATCGATCAATCAGCAAACATTGATATTGTTTAAATTGAAAATCTAAATTATTCTATTTTTGCCGGAAAGAACCATCGACCCACGATAAGCTACTGCAAGCTTTCTCACATACCCACACTGGCCGAATCCGAGACTCGAACCCACGCCGACAGAGGTGAGATGGCAGTGACCCCTGGGCGCTTTAGACCACTCGGCACTCGGGGCCCCAAATCAAATTTGTATTGCTTAATAATTAATGATAGGGCTCCCCAATAAATTATAGGCTGTACTAAACATGATCACTCACATTTATCAACATATTATATTGAAGCATTTAAATTGTCACATGGTAATATTGAAAAATATTAATAAAGAACATTTATTTCTTTCAAGACAAGGAATCATTTATATGCTATGAACATGGCTTTATACATTCTGCAGCCAAAGTAAAATAGTAATCCAGCATTCTCATTTTAAACATTATAAATATTATACATAAAAAATAATCTAAAACTGAACCATTCCATTTGAAAATCGATATGATGAAATAGCTAGCATAGGCTTCAGACAATGCAGTCTGATTGCCTTTCAACTGGACTATAGTAGATTGGCTCTGCAGCCGCTAACAGCTGTGGTAACTTGGCAGCAACCTTGAATAATGAATCCACCGACTATTCTAAAATTGGAATAAAATTTTTAAAAAATGCTCAACTTAAATATTTTGTTACATACTTTTTCAAAGTAACATTTTGTGTATAATTTCTTTTCTGAACAGAAATTGTCATTAGGAATTGGTAGCATTTACTAAGTCTGTCCAAAATATTGAAATAATTATTTTAACATATTTTACAGTATAATCAAAAAATTAACCATAGTATTATTGTAGATTTTAGAAAAACGTACAAGGTAAGAAAAGTTTTATATTTATAGACAATACTATTAAATATAGGAGTCAGTTATACACTTAAGAATAGTATCACTAATTACATGAAATGTGATCATTAAATGACAAAATATATAAAAATGTAAAAGGTTTCCTTGTATTTTATGGAAAAAAATTTTTTTTTTAAATTGATAAAATGTATTCAGAAACATTAAAATTTTAAGTGCGTGCACTGTGTCAAGGAATTACAAATATTTTTGCTACAACAATTGCACAAAGTTTGGTTTATTCAAAGTCAGGTTATATTCCTATAAAGAATCATTACAAGTTTGTTCTCCCAACGCTGTTTTCTTCAGTTTCTTTTTATCAAAAACCTTATATCATCTCACAATCCCATGTTTCTCAAGTTTTCATGTAAAAATGTTTTCAGAGATGCATATTCATAATGGAATGGCATTTTGGTCAAGCATTATTTGTTCTTCAGAGATTTGTTAATTTTAACAAGTGTCCTAAACAATTTTACTTTGCACATAGGTTGCCATTTATGCACATCTATAAAAGAATTCTTTTTGAAAGACATTAACAATGGCTGATGAAGATGAAATGAGAATAAAACTGGCAGAATGCATAAGTGATATAGAATGGGAATAGGGAAAGTAAAAGGTTTCAAACTAGAACAAAGTGGCAGTGAAGATGCTAAACAGTCTTGTGACACTCAATATGTTTCCAAGTTTACATGCCTGAAGTAGGGATTTTTCACAAAACTCCGGTCCATCAAGTAAAAATCAAGATCAGAATCAAGATCTACCAGTAAACTTTCTTAAGACTGTCCAGAGATATGTTGAAATGCATTATGCATATAACCCCTGAGAAGCAATAACATGGCAAGTTATGGGAAATCAAAGCAGAACTTGTTAATACAAGACTGATGTGGTCATGCTGTTTTGCCAACATTAATTTGTATTTCATAGAATACAGTGTTACCATCTTGGGTCTCTTCACCTTACTTAATCAAATGTTTCTGGTGAGCTTCAAGTTTGCTCAAGGCCTATTCAGTTCAAGTATTTTTCAAAATAAGCATTACTAAATGATATCTTAGAAACAACAAGAATTACGATTTCTGACAAAGTGTAAGATATATTGTATGATTTTAAAGATATCTCATAAAATTTCTGATACATGTTCTAAAAGTCACGAGATAACCTAATTAATTTAGTAAGAGATCTTATTTATTATGTAAGTTATCTTATAAACTTAATCAGATATATTGTGAACTCCATCAGGTATTTTTATGACTTTATTAGATCTTATTAGATACAAGATGTATAGGAAATCTTATAACCTTGATATCTTACAAACATTTAAAGTTATCTTACAGATCATATGATACTGTATAAACAAATTATAAACAAATTAAGTTAAGATATCTAATATGGTTTATATGATATCTCATAAACTTATTTACATAGGTTATACAGAATGCAAATGTTCTAAGATACATGTAGTCTGATAAATCAGAACCCCAAATCTGTGTAGATGCTGATGGACTATTTGTGGGTCTGATAGCACCTATTCAAAAACAGCTTGTAGACAAGTATGTCTGCAACATATTGGTATACATTTTAGACACAAGTATTTCTCACATCTCTTGAAGGGTCATTTTGGCGATATGTACAGAATATTTCCTGATCAAATCCTATGTTTTGGCAGCTTGTAAATTCACATGGAATAACACAACCCTATGTCCTGTAGTCATTTTGAATTTCATTCTAGATATGACAGTTACATGTATCAAATATTGGTAAGTGTCTAATCATAAGCAAGAGTGCTCCGGAAAGATCTGTATGCAGCAAAAGTGCACATTTAAATAAACAGATGAGATCAGACAAAAAAAAATCATCCAACATAAGAACACAGGCTTGGGGGTCTGATTTATCAGACTAAGATATACACATAAAAATTGTATATGATATATATTGTAATGTATGCAAAATTGCTTATAAATTTATTAATGATCTTATCCAGAAAGATACAGCCAGCTTACTGTACTGCACTTGTATATGAATGTTGACAGGGATTACATCAGCATTCAGATCCCTCTAGAACATCAAATTACTCCTAACATTAAATCCGGTGGACCGAACGAGAAGAAAATTTAGAAAAGCATTAATTTTTGTTTTGTAAGAATATCTGGTCTACATTTCTGGATTGTGAATGACATCCTCATATGATAAGCTCCTTTTCTCATTCCCTGGATGGTTGGGGGCATTTCACTCTTTAAATTGAGAAAAGTATTTTTAATATTCCTAATTAATCAGCCAGACATTTCAAGGATTTGTAAGCTTTTACAATGCTATGGGACCTCATTGATTTGAATGGCTCTAATTTTACAGTAAAAGTAGGTCAATGTACTTTGTCCAATTATGTTGGAGAGAGTTGCAGCTGCCTAAATATCTTTAAAGGGCATGTGAATTTACACATGGGTGTGCCACTACAGTTAGTACAGTATATAAATATGTACATCAGTCCAGTCTTACACTGGGATTAAAATTAAAAAGCTGATAAGTATTAAGCAAAACCAAATTATAATAGGATTATTTACCTCAAAGTGATTTCCTCAAAAAATTGGAAAAAAAATGATTAATGCAATTGCATTAAAAACCAACAGAGTTATAATAATCTTACAAAGTACTTAATAAATGTGCAGACTATAAAAAAAAGAGAAATGCTTCTTTTGTAAGCTACCAGTTTGATTTGCTGCTTTATTAGTGATATTACTTTTGTTGTTCTAATTCCTAAAAATGTATTCACTACATTAATTCAGTACAATCCAAACTGACATCTACTTGTATCTTATGCATACATTCTTTGTGATATTATGATAATGACACAGCAAACAGTCCTTGTGCCAGTGGGTCTGTTCTAATACACATCTTGTTAGTATTCTGCTGTGAGGAAGCCAGGCTAGTCCGAATTTAAGCACTCCTACACTTTAGCAGTATGACGCTTGCTGTATTAGAAATATCTGTCTACTGAAAGCTTCTTGCAGAGTGAGATGCATAGTGCTTCCTTGAACTTTAATTTTGAAAATAAAAAGCATAGGTTTTACCAAATGGAAACAAAAAACATCAGTACATTTTACCATGTAACATTAAACCACCCTCTTACACTTCCATACAACTGGCTATTGAAACAGTTTTTAAGGTTTACAATAGGTCCACCATCAAGAATTACAACTGAAGAATGCATACATGTCAGCTATTTTATTCCAGTTTTATTTATTTAGTTCATAATTAATAGCACATGGACTTTCACTGGAGAATATTGTTCTTCAATATATAACTTCTGGTCCAAAGGATTCCATTTTCACTTTGCAAAGCAAGCAAGGCCACACTGCCAATAGATAATTGTCTTAATTTTAGATTACAAAAGTAAATGAGATTAAAAATAATTGATCAGAGATATCAAACAGATATACAGTTTTGAACTGGGTGGAAATCATCATGGTTACCATTTCAGGTGATATGGGTATAACAGCATTTGGGTTATGTGTTGCAGGAATAGCTACCAGTTTAGTTGCTGCTTGGACTTTTAGCAGATTTTGTGCAATAATTTGTTGGATTTACTGCAAAAGCAGGAGGCATTGTGATTGACATTGATTTACACTGATTGGCAACAAACATTAAAACAGTAACTTCTGCCATCAGCATGTTAAACAGTACTGATTATATGATAAGCAAAACAATTAGTGGCAACAAAATTTAACCATGGAGTTTTGTTTGATCATCAACAAACAGAACAGGTACAAAGAAATAATATATGCAGTCTGAAAGAAAACGATATAAAGAAACCTGTGGCACAGAGGAAATGACAAAGAAATTTGTAGGAAGGGAAGAAACTGAAACAGAGCATTTTGGAATAGTAAATGAATATAGATAATCATTACAAAAAAAGATACTGGTTTCAAAGAAAGACTTTATATATTGGCTGTTAATTTTTTTCTCATGAAAGTGAAAATTTATATTAGTCCACATATTCACTGAAAACTGAAAAGAAGTTTATCTCAAAAACTCAAATAAAAGAAATAGGAATTGACCAATACTGATGCAAAGAACAAATTTTGGTGTTGGATATTTTTAAGTATTTCTGATGAACCAAAATTTTCACATTCCATTACATTGCACAAAACTGGGCTGTTCTACTCCCTGATAGCTTCTACAACCATGAAATTTACATGAGAAAGTAAAAGACCGAGTGACTGACAATGGTGATAAGAAAGAATTAAAGATGTTGAATTCCTGAATCACATCTCAAAAGTTCAAATCACAGTAATAATTAGTGATATCACCAACTACAAAATTAAACTGGCCACATTCAAGAACTATGTAGATATACTGGCATCTACAGACTCTAATACTGTTTGTGATGGTCAAAACCAAAAACATACATTTACTTTGACCAAATCAATGACACTATAAGCTATTTCAAAGGTAACTGTATTCAACTTTGCCAGAGTCTTTTTCATGGACACTTTGTTATAGTGTTAATCATGATTACAACCAGTTACAAATGAGTTACTATGAACAAATTGAATAACAGCATAATAGAAGAAAATTGAAAAAATTTATTTTCTTTGCTTGCTTAAAACATATGTTTTTTTATGTATAGTAAAATGAGTTAGCATGATGGGAGATCTTTGTGAGGATCAAGGTTTAACTTATAAAACCAAGATAAAAACAATAACAATATCAATAGATGATACCATAAAAGGTGATTTAAACTTCAGCAATAATCATGTCACAAATTTAGGTGATCCTGTAAATTAACTGATGCAGCTACATTTTGCACAATGACATGTTAATAATCAAATGCAATGGAGATTGTAGGATAATGCAATGAAAGTTGGACTGATCAAGCAGTTTTCTAACTTGGGAAATAATACCCTCGTGTACTGGTCTAGTAGATTTGGTATACAACTTTATTGTTTTGTAGTGAGTCACATTTAAATCTAGCCTCAACGATGGTTGAAATTTAACAGTGGTATTCAATACTTTACTCGCTGGTCCAGAGTGCACAAAATGAACACTACTGAAATGGGGGAGGATTCAAGGCACTAAGCTATTTAGATATGAAACATTTTTATAATACAAACTCTCCTAAAAATGGCACAAAATAATAATTTGACACTCATTTTGTCTCTTTTTTTTAGGATACACTGATGAATCCAAGAATCCTCACTATTTAAGGAGACTGGATATAAATGTGGGATACACTAACCCTGGCTGAAAAGAGTTTTGTAAGAAAGAGCTACCTTAATGGATGTCATTCAAAGCTATTAAATGTTGTATGATGACTAGAACTTTAGAAGGTACAACAAAGGTGTGGCTATTTGAATATCAAATGCGTATGTCCAAACTGATCTTTCTCATAAGCCAATTTGCTGTTACATATAAATATTAATGAATAACTTACTTTCCATGTTCCTTATTTTTCTGAATCTTGTGCTTTTCTTTCTATATAAGTGAGCTTATTATTGTCTATGGTGACATATGCCATCCTGAGCTTGTTTTGGTAAAAATACATCTTAAAACATGACCAACATGTGACATTCCTCTAGCTTTAACCCCACCACTATTTCATTCATATCTGTTTTTGACTGTCCATTATCTACTATTAATGCATCAGCAGTGAGGCTACAAATCCTACATGAAAATGGAATGTGGTAAAATCACAAGTACAAAAAACCCTAACAAATGCAGACCCCCCCCCAACTGAAACTTTACAATAACTTAGTGGGATACAACAGCAGCAAAGAGTTTGGAGATTTCATACTCAACAATAGATTTTTCATTGAAAATCCTGAAGTCAGTAAAAAAAAATAATTAATAAGAGATCTTGTCCCTTTTATTACATTGTGCCCAACAATGTTTCATGCTATTCTTGAAGAATTCTGGGCAAATCTTGAAAGTGTGATTGTACCCACTTCATCTCCCCTGCTTATGCACAATAATAAAAATAAAAAAAGCATCTTGGCAATCGGAAAAGGGACCAACTAAATTTTGCACATCTTCCATTGCTTGTATGCATCAGTCCCCAATTGAAGAACACAATGCAGTATTCCAACATAAAGCAACTGTACCCTGAATGGCATATTATATGCCTAATCCATGTTTAATAGTATGGCATGAGTGGCTTTGGAGATTATTGACCGGTGGTCTCAGAGACCTGGATATTTGGATTAGGTATGCAATCTTGAACAAAACGTAACTATGCAAAACCATTATTTTCTTATCAGACTTAAAATGACTGTCACCTCTGACCTGTGATATAAAACTATAGTACAAGTCACATGGATCATGTATGAGCATTTACTCATTTTAAATTAAATATAAATTGTTCTTTTAAAATTTAACACTAATTTTCTTTGACTAAAGTCTATTCAGTCCTGATTATTGAATGATCTGCACCTTAACTGTCACTAAGAAACTTCCAGATAAAAATTATCTATCATCTGGACTTTTACAATGGCGGCCATGTACTAAACTTGGGTCAAAATAAGAGCGCAGCAAGTGGAATCGTCACAATTGAGGGTAGTATGAATTTAACAATATGTGTAGCTTTCATTATGACATCACAGCTCAATGCTGACAAATTTACCTTGCTGGAGTACAAACTGGAAGTCAATCTTGTATAATAAATAAAATTTCCATTTTTCAACAAGTCACTTGGAGGCAAAATCAGTATATAAATCACTGACAGACAGAGTTTTATGCTCTTTAAATAACAGAATAGTAAAACTGCACAATGTTCACTTAACATATGTTTTTAGTTTATGTACTTGATATCTTATTCCCACCCAAGTGACAGAAATCTACCTGATTTCCTAACCTTACTTTTCCTATCTCATTCTGGTTATCTCAGACCAGTCATCTCAGTCATTGTGTCCACATGCTAGGGATTACTTTATCCAGGGATGCAAACATTGTTGTCTTCTGCTTGGCCTGATGGAGTTGTTTTCCAATCAAACAAACACAGACACTTAGGGAAATTTACCAAAATAGTTTCTTTTTGGACAGGAAACAAATTACTTAGAAAAATATGATTTAAAAAAAAACAACTGATAAAAAGATAAAATAAAAAAGAAAATGGACTACAAGCTAGGGAACATCCTGACTCTTAAAGGTTGGAGAGCAAAAATCATAAATGTTTACCCCATTGTCCCCTAGTTGAATCAAACATGTACCTGCAACCATTAATGACAAATAATGCACTTACAAGTCAGAAGGAATCACTTATCTGAATATGTTATTCCACAAGCAGATTTCCCTGTAGCATATCATTCCACAACTAATAGCAACACTTCCCATATTTCCAAGACAGAAATTATAAATTTTCCAAGAAACCATGAACTTGATAAATTCAGCACATGGTTATTAGATTGGGTATGTATTTGGAGGGTGTTTCATACATGATAATTTTATAATTAATATTAATTACAACACCAGTTTGTCACAACAGTTTAACCTCCTCCAAAGAAAAGGAGTTATATACGATAGTGACACAGATCTCTAATTACCCATGAATAATCTAATCATGGTCACTTATGCTACATGTAACTCTTCATTATGGCTATGTAGAGCTGTGTACCCAGTATCGTTTCATTCTTTACAATATAACGTTTCTAAGTTGGAACTGATGAAAATGAAAGATTTTCTTGTAATAAATATTAATTATTTATGTTGTTATTTTTTGGTTATGCATAAAAATTGTGTACTTTGGATGGAATGATCATGCCACAGCCCTCATTAATGTATTTGTATTGATGCACCGCATGTAAACATTTGTGTGTGAACTATATTGCAAAAGTGAAGAATTCTTTTCATGTTAGAGGAAATTATTGGTTGAGAAAAACAATCTACATTGAGGTTTGCACTGAGACATGGAAATCCCAGTCAAAGGGTTACATTATTTGTCTCCCCACGAGACAAGCCTTGTTGGGAGACAAATAATGTAACCCTTTGACTGGAAACCCCATCAGAGATTCTACTAATCTCATGTAACAATGGTTTTCTTACATTTGATGGCACTTTTAACATATTACTGGTTACATCATGTCAAGGAAATGGTAGCTATATGCCTTTAACAAGGACACAAGGAGGCAGCTGACCTTGGCTGGCATGTTTGGGCATCGAACCAGCAACTCCTGGATTACAAGTCTGATACCCTATCAACTGAGCTACCATGGTTCCCATAATAATTCCAAGTCTGATACCCTATCAACTGAGCTACCATGGTTCCCATAATAATTCCAAGTCTGATACCCTATCAACTGAGCTACCATGGTTCCCATAATAATTCCAAGTCTGAATTAGTTTTTATGTAACAAATCGTAAGTGTGGTAGTTTCCAAACTTATGAATATCTTCAGACCACAAGTTAAAATTTTTGATAACAATTTTTTATTATCTCAATACTTTTGCAGAAATGAAGATTCAATTAAAATATATCCTTTCATTTTTACATACAATACTGTGGTAAGGCATACAAAAAATATTCTTATTGACATAAATTACTACATACAGACAAATAATAAATGCTTGGTGGGGAGGGTTTTTTTTACCTTGGTAAAGTATCTAACATACAGGATATACCAAAAGCAACTAGCATAACATCATATCCAAATTCTTTTACAGATAAACCTTCATAAATTTTTTAATTTAAAATAATGTGCCCATTTCCAGGACAACATAAGTGAATCTGTATTCAGATTTACACAATTCACACAAATCTGAAGATTAAAACATAAACTTCATTTAACAACTGTCTCCAATATTATAATTCATGATCTTTGATGAATTCAAATATTTGTACATAAATACATATATCATATAGTAATGAGACATTTATACAAATTAAACTTGCTTACAATGTTTAACTCTCTTTCTCTGTCAGTTTGAATCATCTTACATCCACAATCTGATTAAAATTTGGATCTCTGACAGGCACAGATAAAAGTCTGTGACCTTTTGGAATTCCCTGTCTACTTATATTTACTATTCTACCAGACAAAGCACTGCATTTCATTTTATAACAAGTTACTGTTATGCTTGGAATGACATCATTTTTCACTTGCAGCAGTATGAAAGGCATTAATCTAACTTGCCAATCAAAAGGTCAACAGAACATGATGTCATATGGGTACCTGTCAGGTTGATTTTAATCAGATTGTTTAGATCCCTCACATATACAAATATACACTATATTCAGAAACACAACATCTCCAGAGCAATGATGTATAAATATTCACAGTACAAAACTGTTACAATTATGCAATACAATCAAAAAAGAATCATATGGTCCAAAAAATAGATCTGAGAACTAGAAAAGAAAACCAACATTAATTATACCAAATATTATGGATGCTGTTTTGATGATCCACAGCATATTTATGTCTTTTGGATGACAACATTTCTCTCAGTCAAGCTACAAGAAAGGACTCCATAACAACCTTATCACAATAATATTAATCTGAATGATATAAAATGCTGATGAAGAGTTATGAAGCACATCTTGTAAAATGTATACAGTTTACACAAATGGAGCAATGAATGAAGGTAACTGATGTTTACAAGAATTTAGTTAATCAGAGAGTCACTGTTGTTTAGAAGATCTAAACAATCAGAGAAACATGAAGAGATACTGATACTGCCCAAATTCATAACTTTAGGTAGAAAAATACATGACTAGATTTGAAGAAGATATTCAAAATAAAACATCAGTGTTGAAAATAACATTCCATTTCATCATCAATCAAATACCAGGAACTTTTAAAACAATGAAACAAATGATGAAATCAATCACTTTCTTGTAACGTCAGCCTATTGCTTATAATGCTACTGGTGATGACAGAAGATCAAATTGTGTTGTCAATGAGGACATAATAGCAATCATTGGTATAAAATTAAAAATAGCCAGTTATCTGCATCAAAGTTTTTATTCTAGCACACAACTGAAAAAACCCAAGTGTAAAGTTACCACAAAAGTTGGTTCTTTGTGGACAAGTGCCCTTTATATGCAGTGATGAAATAATTCAGGCAAGTTTCAAAGTACCTTCAAATCTTGGTTGCATAATATATTCCAAAAACATGAATCTATGTGAATAAAGTCTGTTGACTCTTTATATAGGCTACAAGCATATAATGCAGTGATCAACAATGGCTATTTTTTAATAAGATTTGCTGCAAATCAGGTTGTTATAAACATGTCCATGTCGGGGGTTTGAGGAGTAAAAATTCTGTTTTTGTGTAACATGCCTTGGGATCTGTTCCTGGCCTAAAAGTATAGACGCCAACCTGTATATAGGTATATCTGTTGTAAACATGGTTGTTTTTCTTTTTTTTTTTATAAAGACATTCAGACTACTTAATTTTAAAGCAAACAGTAAGAAGAAGTGTACTTTTTAGTAACATGTACCATGAACTACCAAATCAACAAGGGTCTTTCTTGAGCAAAGGATCACATGTAAAACGTTTCAAAGATTATGCTATACAGTACTTTAGTTACTGTCCAGAAATGAAATGCAATGGCCAAATCTATGTATTTGCTGACAGTAACATGACTCCAAAATCAACAGGGTGCTGTCTGGATATTAGGGAGAAAACCTTGTTTTAATTTCATTGAATTGTCTTATCTAGAACTTCAACAATCCTCCAAAATTAGATGCATAGTCAAATTCTATTTTCAGCAACAGTGACCTTGACCTTGGAGACACTGAGCCCAAATTCAAGTGGATTCTTCCTTTGGCTATGAGTAGGATATGCACCAAGCTGAACTGAAATTAGTTCTATACAACTTAAGCTACCATTTGAAATTAAATGAATGCACAAAATCTATTTTTTGCAACAGTCTTGGAGCTGCTGACCATAAAATCAATAATGTTCTCTTTTTGCTAAGGGAAACATATCAAGTGGCACTGAAATCTGTTCACTAAAACTTAAATTAGCATCCATAAATGAAATGGAGGGACAAAATGTAATTTTTGCAACAGTAACCTTGACATTGGAGCTGACCCCCAAGGGAATAACAGTCTTACCTCGCAAAGAAAAACATACATACTAAGTTGCCTTGAAATGCGTTCACTAGAACTATAGTTATTATCTGGAAATGAAAACGCACTGACAAAAATATTTTTAACAAAGCTGAACTAACCTTTGGGATACTACTAAACTATTAGAATCCTTATCTGGGCTAATGGGAACACATTGTGTTCATATGTGTTCACAAGAATTTGACACCCTGAAGAGAAATGCATACAACAAAAAAAACTGTTTTAGCAACAGCGACCTTGACCTTAAAGCTACTGACCCCCACATCAATACTGACCTTTTAGGCAAAGGCAAAATTATGTAACATGCTGCACTGAACTGAATTATCAAGAACAGTTATCAGCTGAAAATAAAATCCATGGGAAAAATCTGTGTTTACCAAAACTGACCATGTCTTTAGAGCTACTGATCCCAAAAATCAACTGGATTCTTCATTTGACTATGGGAAACAAATGTACCAAGCTGTGTTGAAATCTTTTCATGAAAACTTCAACTATAATCTGGAGCAGCAGGGAAGAAAAGCAAAATGCCAAACTAAGACAATTATAATACTCTGCAACTTTCATTATAAGTTTATCAAAATCAAAGAGATTCCTTGTAAGACTTATCACACACATATTTGACTTTTACACAGAAAATGAATTCACTGACTTTCATCGGTAAGTACTTCTGTTATTTGGCAAACATGTTGTGAATGATACTTAAATTTATGGATATACCACTGATGGTGATCCTAGTCTGTATGCATGTTATTATCGTGTAGAAGGTCTTTCAATTCAACCCATGAATAATAGTCAATTCAAAGTATGTGACAAATGAAAGCATAAATAAGATAACAAGTCTCAACTTCACTCTTCTTATGTCTTTTCCTCCAGTTTCTTAACTCCATATACCAGATCTCCATGGAACTTCTTATCCACTAGTCACTTTTGATATCAAATAATATGACAAGAAGAAAAGACCAACTAATCCAATGATGACATAGCACATAATCTTTTTATTTCCCTTTCCTGATGACACCATGTGATTCAGTCGGGTCATACTACCAGTCAGGAGTCCTTCACCACTTCCAAAGTCATCATGCTGAAAGATACAAACATACACATATGTATCACTGATGAAGGACATAAAAAATAGTTGGCATAAATTTAATGACAAACTAATGACAAATGAATTTGTATACATAGGTTATACAAATGAAAACTGCACATGTGACCCACTGGGATAATGTCCAACCATTTGACTAACTCAAACACTTGAAGTAAAGATAAATATTCACACCTCACTGGGTGATTAGATTGACAAGAGGGAAACTGGAATCATGATGTGTATTATAAATAGTTGATTAACCTCTACCATGCTTATCAGTCATATTCCAGGTTTGACAATTACTTTAGTGTGACTGCATTACTAGTGAAATAAAGTTCTGGCTTGTGGAAATGTCCTCATCACTAGTTGGTCCGAAAGCTTCACTGAATTTTAAAAAATCAAATTAGGAATTTCAGATAGCAGGGTAAAAACAGCCTTATTCTTGATTACTAAGCTATTTTTGACAACCTCTGTTATACAAAATATAAAAAACTTCTCATGTAAATACACCCCTGCTTCTCCAGTACCCCACCCTACCCCATAATGGAATGAGTCTATGGTCAAACAAGAGTACTGTGCATGGCACATTATACACCAATCCCATGTTGAACAGTCCTCTATTTATATAACTGAAAATTTTTTGAAGAAAATGTTTTTTCTTCTTTCAGTCACAGTAACTTTTATTTTTTACCTATTGACCCTCAAAGCAATATGTTTCCTCCAAAACAACAAGCCATCCACAAAGTTTGGTCCAGGTATGTGATGTAGAACTAATGTTGTTGTGCAGAAACCAGTTTTGTTCTTACAGTAATAAGGACCATAAAATTTCACCCACTGACTTAAAAAAAACCAGACACACATTTTAGTAACCAATGATGATGGTGAACAAATTACTGTGCTGAACCATTTTTCCTTTTGCAGTCACAGTGAAACTGATCTTTTACATTTGACCCAAAATTATTCCTTGCCCCAAATTCAAGTCTTCTACAAAGTCTGGTATCTGAAAATGGTGGAGAACTCGAGATATGCTACTTGAACAATAATTCTTCTTTCAGTCAGTGATCTTGACCTTTCAGCTTTTGACCCTGAAACTGATAGGGTTCTATTTTCCCCAAAGTTTGGTAAGTTCAAATGTTGGGGAACTCAAGTTATTTTGTGGAAACCATTTTTTTAACCTTAACTTCTGAACTTTTGACCCAAATCTTTTTTTGTCCATACTCCATTCTCAAGCCATCAGAAAGTTTGGTAAATGTAAATGGTGGACAACTTGAGTTATGTTATTGTGTGGAAATGAAATTGGTAACAGACAGCAGTAAGGTGCTAATTAAAAGCAAAGCTCTACAAATGTAAGTATACAAAACAGCTATAAAACATATAAAGATAATCATTCCAAAAAACCCATAAACATTAAGAACTAAACAATTAAAGTTAAAAGGAAAAGAAGTTTAAATTCTGTAAAAGTTATATAAAATAAAAGATGAAGGTAAAATATGTAATATTCTTAAAAAACATGGTCAAAAGTGGTATATCTTCCCCAAGTTTCTTCACTGAATTCACCTAAAAATAGTTCTATCTCAGAATGGAAATTAATAAACTTGACAATAATGTGTTCCACACTAGTTGTGTATGCACTCTGGTCAAGCTTCACCCTTCATAAAGTATGCACAAGTCAGGTATGAGCATCTGATACACAAATGACACAATACCACCTCATCTCTGCAATATGTTCCACATGGGGTGAGTCAATATCCAGTGGTAGGTTTGATGCTCGGAAGCTTCTTTGTATAATTTTCATTCTGTATATTTTGCCAGCTGGATGATCACAGGGTAGTTTTGGCTGCTTTACCTGCCCTTTCATTAGCTCTAGTACCAGGATAGCTGCTGGGGCATATTCTTAAAGCAGAAAAATTATTTGTCAATGTTTGCCTCTAAAGCTTCTCAGTTCCACTGTATTGTGATGTCAGACATACTGACAAAAGGGATGGAAGCACAAGACATCTGGGAATATTACTGTTGCTTTATCCAGCATCCATACACATTACTGTTGCTTTATCCAGCATCCATACACTCTAGACATCCAAGCTTTAAAGTTCTTTACAGGACTGTCTCTCTTTGGAAGTCTATCAGAGCCTTTCTTTAACAATTTTTGACCATGCATTCCCAGATGTACCAGCTGTCTGCTGCTCATTTGGTAGGCAGAATCTGTGTCCAGCTCATAGGGCCAGGCTTCTTATGGGTCAACTATTACCATCTGTGTCCAGCTTATAGGACTAGATTTCTTATCGGTCAACTATTACTATCACCACTGAAGCCAGTGGTTTGCTGCTCTTTTTGTGGACTGGATTTAACCAGGTTTTTACTCACTGCATTGGGTTTCTTACTGGTCATACTGCTAGATGGGCTTTTCCTGCCTCATTCTTAGTTTAGGTGATTGCTTTCATGGGGTTTGGCAGTGACAAGACTGTAAAGTTGTGGTCTTCTCCTATGGACAGATAATGTCTGTTTGTCTGTACTGACCAAATTTGTAGAAGTTTTTTCTCCATCTCAGTTGTGTTGGCATTAAACTTCCATAAAGTGTTTTGCGGAGTTGTGGTTTACACAAACTTTTTTGACAACAGGGAAGTTCAGGTTTTTGTTATGCTCTACCAGCTGCATTTCCCTCTCTTGCTTCCACTTATGGTATTCTCTAGAGTAAGCAAAGTGGTTGCCATGGTAATTCACACAAGGGATTTTCTCTGTGCAAGGTGAGGTATCATGATCCTCCTGTCCACATCACTCTTGCAGCTTTGTTGTGGTCAAAACTTTTGGCAGTTAATGCACTTCAAAAACTAGGAATAAAAGGGATATTCAAGAACCCAGCTTTGACCAATATGTGCAAAGTGGTGCAGCTCAACATCAGAATGTAAGTGTTTGTGGGAATCAGCTGGCTGCAACAACGAATGTTGATTCGTTTCACTTGGGAGATGTTCGAAGATTTACAATTCTTAAGTAACTCAGTCTCACTGCAACCATCCATAGCTTTAGACCACAGGACTTATCTAAACCAGTGCCTCCCTTGGAAATATTTTCCTTTGTGCCATGAAATTTGCCAAATTAAAAAAATTGGAGCCACTTTTCAGCCTTTGGAGCCACTAATAATACAAAATACTGCTTAGTCTTTATGAACAATGTCACTGACATTTCATCAATATCTGCCTCATTTTTTTCCCAAACCATTTCTTAAATACCTGCCTGAATACAAAATTTTCAACACTGGGCTTATCAATAGAAATTCTCATGAAATTTTTCAGAGTAGATATACCCACAGAATTTCATAAGTTTGTTTTGATGACAGATTCTGGCAAATGAACCCACTCTCACAGTCTGCAGTAGAAATAGGGGCAACAAGTAACCTTGTAGCTGTCTCAGATGCAGCTGGATATAAATCTGTTTTTAAGAGCTAGATTAGCCACATTCTTTATGCTTGATACAGACTGTTTAATTAAGCAAGACATGCCTGTTTTAATTTTTCATTGATATAAGCGACTCTGGCCATTTAAGTCGACAACTGACATCCTTGTAGAGGCCTCTCTGTTATTCAATTAAGTTCAGACCACTAAAACGTGTTATCTAAGTAAATAATCTCTAAAACACTAAGCAGTCCCAAGTGCGTCTAACACAGTTTGCAATAAACATAAATTAGCAACATATGCAAATGACATCAAATCTTATTGCAGACCTGTTACACAATAGATTATATCCCCCGGTCATTCCTTATTTCCTACTAATCACATTTAATTACTTCTCAAAACTGATAGGCAGCTTGCAGTTAGCTGCAATCATGTTTGAATAATGTCTTATTAATCATCTACCGACATGATCCACTGACTGCCGCAGAGAGTGAAAACAGAAATTAAGTGGCCTGAGTCGCTTATATCAATGAAGAATGAAAAATTTACTTTATCAAACTTTGTTGCCAGCAACTTTCGGCAGTCAGTAAAAAATAGTGAAGCCTAGAGCAAAGTCCATAAGTGTTGTAGCTATCACAATTGGTGATAGCTTGGTTAGTTTTTGATTCTCATCACTGGCCTCAGTGATAAGAAATTTTCGTCAATTTCCCTGACTCAGAACACTTCCTTTTCTTCATCACTGGTTGAATTTTTCCTGGTTCTTTTGAAGCCAGGTTTCAGAGTACTGGATATGTTTTCAGTGTTTTTCCCTATAATGGGATACTATAATTTATCATCTGTGCTCCCCACCTGCCATGAAGCCCAAGAAACGGACACTATTTATAACTATTTATACTATTCTCAATCTTTACTCAGCAAAATTCCATACAGAAATGGTTGTACATACAGATATAACATGCATCCCTTTCATCTGCCAATCAACAAAACCATGTGATCTGTATGCAGTCAGGCTATTCTAATGGGAAGTACATAGATAACAAATTTTTCCCGTCAATTATGTTTCTCCAAGAATACTTACCCAATCACATTAAATTTAGGGACATAAGCTTGCTACCCCCCAAATCCAGCCCTACTAAACTGACGAACATTCATCTCTTCTGTCAATTTCATATACCTGTCCAAAACATTTAGATCAAGGGCAATAACTCTTGGCCATTACTTCCCCTTGTCACCACCAGGTGTAGATGGTTTTTAAGCTGAGTGAAATACTAATTCGGGTGCTCAAATGGCAGGGTCAGGTAAGTATTCAAGGAGAAACATAATTTACTGGACAAATCTGCTTTCTCCTCCAATCACGTTAATGTCAGAAAAATAGGTAATAGGAGGAAGGAATGCTGAGCATCCGACCTATACCCTGGGTGTCCTTCATAGGAATGAAATGGCTGGATTCCCTAGGTGAACAATAACCACTCTCCTAACTTGAAAGCAGAACAACCTACAGTCCATAATATTTTGCTTGAAGTGTTTATGGAGTTAAATTACACAAGATGACATCTTTTTAGCTTTTTGACAAGTAAATGAATTTGACAATGATGCATTTAAATTACTAACAAACATCCAATGCTACTTGGGGTTTTTTTTGGGGGGGGAGTTTAATGCAATTTCAGCATATGATAGGCTACACAGAGCAGCCAGTATAACTGTAGTGAATAACTATGGAAAACCCCAGGGAGATCCACCAACCCAAAGAAGCTATTGGCGAGCTTTCTCACATACCCACACTGGCCAAAACCACAATGCAACTTGTCACCTAAAACATCACCAATAAACATAACTAGGAACTTGGGCAGTAGAAACAGTGGAAATACACTGAATGAAGCATACCATTGTATCCAAGTTTCTGTTCTGTTCTCTGGTCTCTGACTCGATGTCCACTGCAAACTGCAGACACAAAGAAAAAGAAACTGAAGATTACATAACATGCTAGACATTTTTAAAATTTTTAAATCAGTAATGGAACATAGAGTAATTTGTCATATGCCTGATTTTAAATATTCCTTTTCTTATACACCAAAAATATTGTCAAAACCCTATATAAAAATTGTTAATGACTGCACAATGATATAAAGCTTGTTGAAAACACAAAAAAGACTGCCTAATTAGGGTCACTATAGTACTTGCCAATCTCCAAGACAGCTTGCACCTCCACCTGCCGAGTTTAAAAATGAAAGGCCTGAAGGATAAAAAAATGCACAAAACTTTATTAAGTTATTTCATCCATTAATTTATAATCTGACTGTCACTAAGACACCCCTAATACTGTCATCTTCTTCATGTTTTCAAACTAAACAGGAATTTCTATGCTAACATGGCATCCACATTTGTATGGAAGAAACTATTTTGATGAAGTTTTACAATAACAATACAATTCTTCACACTATTTACTGTGCCTGTTTAAGGGCATACTTTTACCTGTTCTATCTCTTTAGTTGGAGGGAATATTAAAACTAGAAATTAAAAATATTGATGCTGACAACAAAGTGTTTACCTTTGATGTATGTTTAGTCAAAACATCCTACCCCTCCACTGAAAATGGACTTCTCCAATTACAAAATGACTGAGCAGGTTCATCATTGACAATGAAAACTTCCATCTGATTTGAAATGCGAAGAAGGTGACAGCATTAAGGAACCCTTGGCAACAATCTGGTTTAAAATTATAAATTAATGAATCAAACGACTAAGTTTTGTGTTTTTTTAAATTAATGAATCAAATGACTAAGCTTTGTGTTTTTTTAAATTAATGAATCAAATGACTAAGTTTTGTGGGTTTTTTTATATCCTTCAGACTTTCCATTTTTATAGTTGGAACTGGGGTACAAACTGTGGGGTGGGTGGGGGTGAATACTATAATTCAGATAAACTAAAAAGGAATGCACTGGCCCAATCAAAAATGCATAAAAAGTAAAGAGACAGCAAAGAAATTTTTCAATTTGAAATTTTACTTGACAAAACATTCTTAGAAGCTCTGGCAAAATCTTGCATCTAACAAAGAATAGGCTGCAACAAAATTCACTGTCATCAACAGTAACTGATATCAACTTCAGTGATTAATAGATATTGCAAATTCTCATTTTTTTTAATTTTTATTTTTTTGTTTTTACATAAGGACTGATTATTTAATTTTCAGGGGCTGGTATGGTATTGTTATTTTTATTTCTGGCTTTCAAACAGCCTAAAAAAATATATTTATTCAGATTTATAGCAAAGAAAACAAAAACATATTTCAATATATTTTTAGTTCAAATACAAAATTTATCTTGAGATAAATGTTTAAAAAAATACTCTGGCTTACAAAGATCCTAGCTCCTCCCACCCAAAATTAGATGGCATTAGCCCCTTAAGGTTTATTTATTTTGGCCATATTGCTTCATATGAACACAGTAGGATTATGATTATTTTTAACTGACAGGAGTACTAAGACTATATCATTGTAAATACAAATAGGTATAAATAGTTAATCAATACAAATAGGTATAAATAGTTAATCAATACAAATAGGTATAAATAGTTAATCAATACAAATAGGTATAAACAGTTAATCAGCTACCACTATTTCAAGCAATTTAATTTTTACTTTTAAAAAGCTTCACCAAAATTTGACAGTCAAAAAGATTCACATTTAATTTTGAAGGAACTCCGGGGGTAATACTACCAGGCAAAGTGGGCAATGAAGTCACCTAAAATGTGTAAACTTTGCCTTCTTCTGTTAGGGCAGTGAAAACAACTTTGCCCTGTGAATTTTTAATAAATATTGTGCAAGTGTTTATGTGTTTTTTTATTTTTGTAATTGTGTGTGTGTGATATGGATTTTTAACATAGCTTTAACAATTTTTCAGTCATATCGCAATGATGTCTGCCATGTGGCAGTTTCTAGTGATGTCTAGCACTAGGGCATCATGCCACATACATGTAGCATCATGTCCCATCCAGTCAAATTATCCTGACACCAGGATGTCCAGTCCTAATACTAACATTTTAATGCTGAGTGCCAAGCAAAGTGGCTGCTGGTACCATTTTTATAAGATTTTGGTATGGCTTGGCTGGGGTTCAACCTGTTCATAAGTTCTGATAAATATGTTATAGTGGCTGAATTAACAAGTTTAGAAATGTTATCAACTGTCATTGTCTAGTGAATTTTTTGAAACAAAAAAAATGGAATTTGGAAATGTTTTTGTCATTTTCTAGTGAAGTTCTAAAAACTACAAAAAAGTAAATTTCTTGTTTAAGTGCCAGCTGAGAATGTATTTTCAACTATTTGCAATTACAGAGTAATTCAGGTACTCCCATCACTCTGAATTAATTACAATGCATAGTTTCTTAAGTGTCTTTCAAAGTCATATTACCAGAACACTTTGCAAAATCTCTCATCCAAACATACACTTTCAAGTATGATACATGCACATGAATATTATACATTCATACACTTATAACATGCATTTAAGGTAAACATACACACTTACAACAAGCATTTAAGGTAAACATACAACACAGAATTTTATACATGATGATAACCTATTGCCTAAAAACATAATATGTGTATATGCATAATGAGAAGTAGTCCCAGTCAAAGTCAGAATACCCCAGAACACAAACACAAGCACATTACATTTCTTGCTTTGCTCCTACTTCTTCCTGTTCAGCTCTGACTTTTCCCTATTCTGTCAAAAAGGAGAAGACACTTCTCCATAAAATTTAAGTCTAGCTTGACCTCCTGCAAGGATGGATTTAACTTTGTGGACAATATCTAAAATTACTGAATGGCAGTGATAGCTTAATGTTTGACATATAAACTGATGCAAATCAAAGTTTGCTAAGCTTACAGAATTTTTGGTTTGTATGCTTGAAAACAACTGGGGTGGAGTGAGGTAATACCATCCTAGCAAATTTACTCCTTGTAATTTCTGCAACACCTCCGACCGTCACCACTCCCTTCCATTATGGCCAAAATCCCTGTGAATTTCAATTAGACAAGCATACTCAGTATCACAAAAAACAGGCCAACACAGACAAGATTAGAGCTGTATCAACTGTTCCCAGTATCTTTTAAAATGTGTTGTGAAAAGCACAGAAATATTCACAACATTACAAAATTTACTACATTTGAATGATGTAATAGAAACATACACCCTTCAGCCTAGATATTTTTGAGGAAAGTCCTTCAACTCTTGCTTGATTCTCACTGTCAAAAATTTCTTCTGTTCTTCCTGAAATGAGAAAAGATAACAGTCAAACTGAAGATTTGAGGAATAAAACAATTTAAATTTATTGCGAAAATTTTAAATACATTAGCTAAGCTGCAGGGATGGCTAGCTATAGCATTATACTGAACATGAAGAAGAGAAAATTAAGCCAGATTTTGAGATTAACATAATTTAACATATGCTGACTGTCAATGACACAACCTCCATCATCATCGTCTTCATTAACTGCATCCCTCAGGACTAAGCATAACTGCAACTGGGAGCTGACGTGTTGGACATAAAAAAATCAACTTAAATTACGGCTTTATACAGGTTAAAAAGAGAGGTAAAAACAGGATTTCTGACATTAAAGACTAAATGTGGACAGGACCAATTGGAAGGATTGAAAACTTAGCTGGATAATTAGGAGCTCATGTAACCTGTTCTACATGATGACAGAATGGTGGAATAAGCTATTCTTGAAGACAGATGAGGTTAGTTTTGAACAACCAGTACTGTGCCCTCACACTCAATGGGGCTTGTATCACTACTTACAATTTACCTATAAATAATATATATATATATATATATATATATATATATATATATACACAATTTACCTATAAATAATATATAAGCTACATAAGTGTAGCATGAAATATCAGTGCTGATTCTTACTTAGGTTGCAGAGAAATGGTTGAAGTGTCCTCCATTGTATCTAGTACATATATCATTTATGGTCCTACCTATCACCAGAAAGAGATGTAAAGATGCACAAAGAGTGCAGAGACACACATGGATAGGCAGAGACACATAAAAACACACAAAGAGTGCAGAGACACACATGG
Source organism: Megalonaias nervosa (assembly GCA_016617855.1). Lineage (NCBI taxonomy): Eukaryota > Metazoa > Mollusca > Bivalvia > Unionida > Unionidae > Megalonaias > Megalonaias nervosa. The sequence goes on along the minus strand of JAECUM010039052.1, from coordinate 22,704 downwards.
ATAGGCAGTGACAAATCAAAACATGAAGAGTGCAGAGACACACATACAAGGGCAAAGACACATAAAAACATACAAAGACTTCAAGATACACACACATGGATGGGCAGACACATAAAATACACCAAGAGTGCAGAGACGTACATGGATGGGCAGACACATAAAATACACAAAGAGTGCAAAGACACACATGGATGTGCAGACACATAAAATACACAAAGAGTGCAAAGACACACATGGATGGGCAGACATGTAAAGCACACAAAGAGTGCAAAGACACACATGGATGGGCAGACACAAAATACACAAAAAGTGCAAAGACACATATGGATGGGCAGACACATAAAATACACAAAGATGATGCATATACATATTTAGTCTAAAAAGTCTTAATGATCATTAAGCTACTAAATTTAGGTATTTTGTGAAACATAAAGGGAACTAATCATGCACAAAAACTTGTTGGGCTGTAGACTAAGCATGAAGAAAATATTATTATACAATATATCTGTTAATGCTTGGATATGTACTAAAAGAAGTTTACTGCTATATTAAATTTGTTCTTCTCTTCACTGTCTTTGTATATGCATTATACAAGGTACGGAGTTACCATTGTAATCTAATCTACACTTATCAGACTATATGCATTGTATATGGTATGAAAGTGCAACTGTAATCTGAGCTATACATATCAGACTATATGTGTGAGTGGAATGTGTTAGATTATACGATGAGTTTTCTCTGCCAATACTGTTTGAATCCAACACCCTACAATATCACTGATATCACACAGAAGAATAATGTCTAACTGGATTATTGTATGATCTTGGCATTTTAAATTTTTTCATAAGGCTAGTTTTTGTTTCTCCAGGTCACAAGTATCTCCCAGTTGTGCTTCCAAGAGGCTCTTGCACCATTTTTTTCTGCAGAAAATTGTTGCATCATCCGAACTATTACCAACAAGCATCTAATCAATCAAAATTACTCACATGATTGTAACTGATGGTCACTGAACATTTTGTACATATACTATGGCCAACAGAGACATTTTGTCATAAGATGACCTCATTTTGTCGCAAGTTACCAATCTTTCCTAAGGAAAAGCCCAAATGGCACTATTTTTCAATTGCTGCAAGTTATTCAGTATATGCACTGCTGATGAGCATCATGATTTGTGGTGCAAACAATCTCTAATCAGTTCCAACTGAAAATGGGAGCTATATTAAATCTAATGTAAACAATCGAAAACCTATTGAACACTCAAACAGTTCTGATTGGAAGCAAAGCACATTTGTCACCTCGATGGAGAAAGTTAAACTGTACATATGAATGTTATATCAAGGTTGTTGAAAATGATCAATTTTTTTTACTGTTAATCAAAAGAGGGAGAAAGTGTGCTACAACTCTCATGTGGCCATAATTACAAACTGCGTTCTTTCATGTATGTGCTCCAATGTGGTGCTTGAGGAATGCTATAACAGCGGAAAAAAGTGCGTGTCACATCTACGTATCAGCATAATGTTCTCGAGACTGAAATTATAAAATGAACTGGCCATACATCCATTGCTGATGTTCATAGATATGCAAATGCATCTGGGGCTTGGGTGGCAGAGTTGTGTAAGGTGCTAGCCTTTACTGGTCACTGGCATCTCACCTCTGTCTGTGTGGGTTCAAGTGTCAGGCTTAGCCAATGTGGGTATGTGAAAAAGCTTGCCAGTACCAGTAGCTTCCCATGGGTCAGTGGTTCTTTCAGGGTTTTTCCTAGTTCTTCCTGCACCAAATAAAATGGCCACCATGTATGACCCATCATGTGTGGAGAAATGGCATTATACCCACAACATCGACAACAAAAAAGTGTCTTATAAATGCCACAGGATGCTGCCAATATTTTCAACCCAATTAACAGAAAGTGAAATTTTAACCTATTTAAGGTCAAAGAGAAACCCAACCAGCTGAATGAATCTTTGCAACTAAGGAAAACTGCCTTGAAAATATTAAACTTGAACAATCCATTGAAAATGTAACTAACAAATGCAGTGAATTATTTTTTGGAAATTTTTTTCATGTATTTAATGTCAAAATTGGCTAGAGAAGTAGAATGTCAAATGTGATTTTAGTTTGTTTTTTCTCCTTTGGAGTGATTCTTAACAAGGTTTGTTTGTTATTTGTTTCTTAATTTTATTCATTTTATCTGGTCTGAATTGTCATATGCAATTTGATAGTTCTTTAACTGTTTATATGAAATATAAAAAAATTACTGACTTGCTCTTTTACTCTGCTGACCTAATGTTCTGCAAGAATAAAACACAAAACAAAAACACAAATATTATGGTGTGTGTGTGTGTGTACTTGTGTTTGTGATTGTAAGAAAAGACATTGAATAATGTTGTCTTTTTCACTTACAGCAAGAGGAGTACCCTACTAATCATTCCACCCTGCACTATTGACATCATTACTCAATATTCCACTTTGTAAACACCTATTTGTGATTACTAGTTACTGGTATCACACAGCCTTGAGGGAAATAAATAATTAACAAACAGAAAATATTACATTACATGAAACGATCTGAAATTTGAACTTCTGAATCTGAATGTGTACAGTGCAGGGTCAGATACAGCATAAATTTCCACCAGAAGAGACTGGAAAGTTAGTAGTATTTTTCAAGAGCTGTCTTGAAGCTCTCCACTGATTGCTCGCACATGACACTGTCACTAAGATGATTCTAGTCAACAATTGTTTTTATGAAGAAAGAATTTCTAAATTGTTCTGTTCTACATTACTCAACTACAAAACATCTACTATTATTTGATACTAGTTTTTCTACAATGTTTATACTTTCAAAATTTGGAAAAGATTTGGCTTTAATCTGGTGTTTTTGCCTTAATGGTTTTAAAAATATATTTGATGAGAGAGCCGGCACTAACCCCTTGACTACTTTATAGAGATATGTCAAACGAATCCTACTACGCCTGTATTGGAGTGTTGGTAGACCCAGGTCAGTTATCATTTGGCGACGCATTCTGCTTCTCTCGTTTTGTAGTTACCAGATATAAATCTTGCTACCTTCTTGATTCTATCAACATCCTTAATGTAGTATGGATCCCAGACAACACAACCATATTCTACCATGGACCTGACTATAGTACATGTCACATCGGTCATGTCTGTGCATTTACTCATTTTAAATTAAATATAAATTGTTATTTTAAAATTTAACACCAATTTTCTTTAAGCAAAGTCTATTCAATCCTGATTTTTGAATGCTCTGCACCTTAACTATCACCAAAAAACTTCCCGATGAAAATTATCTATCGCTATGGACTTTTACAGTGGTGGCCATGTACTAAACTTGGGTCAAAATAAGAGTGCGTCAAGTGGAATCGTCACAATCATGGGTAGTACAAATTTATTTATCAATATACGCAGCTTTCATTGTGACATCATAGTTTGTGACATTCAATCCGGATTGTACTGGATCACGCCTTTAGGTTCATTTCGTCCAAATATGTCTACATACTTTAACAATGATTTTGCCATATGCACTATCAGGGCATGTAAATAATGACCTTCCAAAGGAATATGGATGTATATGAATCCAAATGAAGTGAATACTTGCCACTTAAAGGTATGTAGAATCAAATTATAAAAAATGACACCCATTACTTAAATAGTCAGTGTTGAATGCCTACATGACCCGTGTGACTTGTACTATAGTGCTAGATAGGCAGTTCGTCTACATGTCTGTGGAGAGTGTCTGAGGTTTCTTTTTAGAAATGCTAGTGTAGTGTTTGCTTTCTTGGTCAATTTGATAATATGCGATTCCCACTTGAAGTTCTCAGATAGTGTTAGTCCAACCACAGGAGTCTGAAATTTATCAATAAAGTACAATGAAATCTCTGATAACACGAAATCACTTTAACAGTACTATAAATTAACACAAGGAGTGCAAGCGTGACCTCAATCATCCACCTGATTCGGCTTTTGTCATGTGTTTTGTATCGCTTCAGAATCACAGGAAGACTGAAATAGCTACAAACATCCATTCAAAAGACAGTAACGTACCAACACATAACTCTTGGACGACCATCGCATGAATCTAATCTGGAGAATTAACCTTTATTTTCACCATTAGATTCACAAAGTCTTTCTACAGGACTTCATCAGGTGGAAGTAGCCAATTTCACCAGATTCTAACCTGCAGTAAATAAGCTTTAGATTCTAATACTTGTACCGATCATGGCACAGAATCTGTTATCTTTTGAATACTATTGGGTCTAGCATCTGTCTTGGCTTTAATATCTGAAGTGTGATGATATCATCATCCGTCATTTCTACTATCCTAACTTTAACAAAATATTTCTATTCTGGAAATTTATATAAAATTATCATATGATACAATCTGAAATAAAAGGCAAGTTAAACATTTTCTTTTGTGAAATTACTTTCAAAGTGTTATTCATCCCATGGTAGAACTGGCTACTTATGCCTGGTGGAGTCCTCTAGAAAGACTTTGTGACTGTAATGGTGAAAATAAAAGTTAAATCACCGGGTTAGATTAATGCGATGGTTGTCCGAGAGTTATGCGTTGGTACATTACTGTCTTTTGTATGGATATGCGTAGCTTTTTCAGTCTTCTTGTGATTCTGAAGCGACAAAAGATGCATAACAAATGTCGAATCGAGTGGGTGGTTGGGGTCACGCTTGCACTCCTTGTGTTAATTTATAGTACCGATAAGGTGATAAGGTGATTTCGTGTTGTCAAAGATTTCATCGTACTTCATTGATAAAACGTCGGACTCCAATGGTCCAACTTAGGGGTTTTCACTTACTACCTGGCTAGACTTATAGGAACAAAAATATACATACAGCTAAGTTTTTTTCCGTATTTCTGAATAACTCAGTTAGATACTATTTTATACCATCTTTGCGCCGTCTTTACGGTGTTTATAAGACCCTACTATTTGTGCTATCAATGTTATTATTTTGGCAAATTGTGTGCAGAGATACGAGTCCCTGTAGGCTATATGACGTAGTTGTAAGCCTTTCATGATAAAAATCTTCATGTATTTAAAATCATTAAGTATTCCTGATCAACTTATAAAACTAATTATGCACCCATATCAATAATAATGTAAGTTATCAAAAATTGTTCCAAGTTACCATTTCGATTATTTCTCCAGTCTGCCATGTTGTCACAATGGTCATGATTGCAGAGACGCTTTAAAAGCCGAGTCACAGAAATCCATCACATTATAGTTGTATCCACAAGCGTTGGTCCTCCACTAAATGGGCTGGCTGTCATGGAGAGTCTATCATGTGCTGAATATAGGCGTTAAAACTCCGTATTGTACAGAAAGCAAAATTAATAGCTATTCTTAAAGCTAGATGTCTTATAAACATTATAAAATATCTTAGTTATAAATCTTTTATAAACTATATAAAATAGGTTAATATACAATTTTAGTTAAAATATTGTATGAAAAAAGTTTATAAACTATCTTAATAAGTAAATTCAATATCTTGAAAAGTCCATAAAATAAATAAGATATCATAAACTTTTAAGATATAAAGTAAACGTTATAATGCATCTGATAGTAGTATAGTAATCGGAGGTTGATACAGGGCTTACTAATCTGGTTCAACGCCTTCTGTAATCTATGGCTTTTATTTTAAGACCTAAAAAATAACTTTTATTCATTTGCTAGTGTATTCCGTACAGGTCTGAAGCCGCTCTATCTTCTGTAGCCACGATTCCGATATGTTAACCCTATCTACACCTTGGCGTATCGAACAGATATTTCTGTGCTTCGGGTCTGTGAATTTCATTGGATGCGGTTGCAAGCCACCGCCTCCAATCAAAATCAAGTTGTTCAAATTTTAGATTTTAGCAATGATCCTACATTATCTCTGGAAGGAACTCATAAATAATCAATTTTCCACTGCTGATCTGTGTTTGTATAAATACATCCTTTCACTCAAGTACATCTGTAATGGCTTCTCTCTGGTAAGTAGTCATACTTTCGATGTTAAAATTATGTCGTGTGTCCGTTTGAAGTCAAATGCGTGCACCATTTTCGGTCGATGTGTAATGAACCGCTGTTACACGCTATCGGTTAGTTGGCATTACATACTAAGGAAGGCAACTCATGAAATCCAATCTACGTCGTTAGGACGATGTACTGAAATATCTGATCGATCCGCCAAGGTGTAGATAAGGTTAACATATCGGAACCTTGGCTAGCGAATATGAAGCATGCCTGAAGCACAGCTGGGTAATTGTACTGACACTGTTTTGTGCTGCAGTGAGAATTTCCGAATAAACGCTTAATTGTTGATGTAATCGTGAAGAAATCATTCTGCCGGCTCCGCCAACCACAACCGGTTGCCGTTGATATATTTCTGACGGCAAATTCGATTGATGTCTAAATATGTTAGTCGCCGTGGTCGCGACTCTAGCCACGCTAAGGCCAACAGTGGTTGTGGCGGTGATTCCGCAAATAGTATCCACAACAACTCGCGCTCGCTTATATTTTGCGATTATAACAATCGTTTTGGCGATTTCATCCGCAGTTATTGTTCCGATTCAATCATTTCTCCTCGTTGGTAGCTTTGAAGGTCTATCACAGTTCTTCTATTAAAAATGTGATCGCGAACAATAATAGCTGAACACGTTGGTCTTTTCCAGCTGCAACATGCACATGTTCTTCCAACCAAGCATTTTTCTTTACCGGAACAACTGCCGTGCAATTACAGAAACTATCTTTCAGCGGAATACTTTTGTTTGAAGTGATTGGGAGACCGCTCCGGTGGCCTAGTGCTTCGAGCGTCCGCCTCGGATGCGGGAGGTCACGGGTTCGAACCCGAGCCGAGTGATACCAAAGACTTTAAAAAATGGTATTAACAGCTGCCTCGCTTGGCGCTCAGCATAAGAGATTAGTGTTAGGACTGGTCGGCCTGGTGTCAGGATAATATGACTGGGTGGGACATCGTGCCACATGTCTAGACATCACTATAAACTGTCACAATACAGACATCGCAGCGATATGACTGAAAAATTGTTAAAGCTACGTTAAAAATCTATTTCACACTTGAAGTGATTGTTCGCATGTTTTGAGGCAAAATTGATTAAAATCAGAGCTCTAATGTCTTACGTGAAGATTTGACTTCTTAGGGTCATGTTCCAGTGACCTTTGAATTAGCCAATGAAAATATAGCTTTCAGAAATCTGAATGTTAATAAAATTGTTCTGCACACATTGATACTCTTCAGCATACTGCTATGAGACTTCATTTGATTGGCTGATAAAATTAGTGATTATGGTAATAACATAGGTCACCAGAACATGACCCTTATGCGGTCGCTGTCAAATCTTTAAGTAGGACGTGTAAATTTGATTTTAATCAGATTGGTTATTGAGGCTTACGTAATTTGAGCCCGTGCTTGGTGTCGTCAGCAATTGTCCTTTTTTGTCCAAGGATTGTTATATGGACGAGTGCGTCTTTCATAAATATCAGTCTATTTCTTTTGCCGGTTAGTGGTTCGATATAATTGGCGGGGAAGTTTATTGTGGTATGTTTCGGTTAAATCCACTCTATCGTTGTAGAAACAATCTTTAGATGTTTTCACAATTGATTTTTCAAATTCCAGTTACCTGGCGTTTACAGGTGCACATGCGATGATTACAAAATGGCCTCCAGTTTGTATTGGTACATCAGGTAGTTCCAAGTATCTGTTTCTATTTGATTCTTGCTTACATGCAAACTGATTGCATACTAGAGATTATTAATATCCTTTTCACACATATATTCTCTCGACAGGAGGCATAGAATCACCATCGATGTTGGCACGCTCTTCCAGCTGATACAACATACCGTCTATCTCAACTGCATCATCACCCGGAATAAATTCTGCAATCGTCTCGTCCGCCATGTATACTGTTAACGGTCTTTAAATACACATACCAAAAACGGTTAATAGCGCTTCATTTTCAACATTTATTCCTTATATGTGTATTGTTGAAAACCTAAAAATCATTAACGAGGCTGCAACCGAGAGAACTTTCCATGTCATCTCAATGGAATTTGACTTAAATGCAGAATTCTTAGAATCTAATATTTCAGTTTCAGCATGAAGAAGATCAGTGATTTGCCTTGTTTTTTTTAATCCACTGTGAAGAGACCCCCCCCCCGCCCCCCACAACAGGAAGCATAATAAAACTACACAGTAAAGAACAATATCTGGGTCATCCAGCGAGAAGTTTAAAGTCGCCTTGGAGATGAAATTCATCAATATTTATACATGATACATCAAATACTATTAGGGGCGCTCATTGCATGTCAACAGTAGACGCTACACGTTTGTGTGGCAGTTTGGTATTGTTAGTTACGACCTTGATATCAGTCAATCGCATGCTGATTTTAACATTTACGTATTGTTTCATCTCAGTATTGGCAGCGTCGACCTAATCTTTAATAAAGGCAATCGACACGGTTTTCAGTGATCTCGGGAAGGGTTTTTCGCGATGGCTCCTCGCGGCTTCAGAACAACATCGTTGATGTCCACTTTGGAAGTTTCTAAGTGTCCGGTTCCGTCTTGGAAAATCACGAGCTCGCCCGAACCAACACCAACAACAACTCGGCCCCTCAACTCAATCAAGAGGGTTTGGTGGAAAACCTGGTCAGAAACTGCTTTGGCGTCACGTTTGATCGCTCACTCCTCGTCTGTAAATCTCAACAAATATTTCGCATACGTTAAGCGTTGCTTCTAAGTGACTTTATCTTCGACAGCGCCAAAGTGACAAGCGCTTGCAGGATCGGGGAACGCTCTATTGCATTCAGCGTTCCAACGGTGCTTTGTCATCTTGTTTTTATCACTATGGACGGCAACGAGTCCATAATATTTTGCGCGACGTTAAAATTGCAACCAATCTGCGAAGTTTATCTTGCACACTGTCCCGAACAAGAGCAATGCTGATTCGCTTACGCAGATTTGCCGAATACGGCAATGTTCTTTAGTCTGAAAAAGTCTTATCCAAACTGTGCAGGTCGGTGTTCATCCTGATGCAAGAAGCCATCTACTCGGATGATGCCGCAGCGCCGGATAGACTCGCTTCACGCGAATCGCAGATACAACTGTATGATTGTAAGAAGACAGCATAGTTTTGTTTCTGACGCAGGTTTAGGACAAGCTTGGTGAATTTGGTGAACGTGCCACCATAATAATCCACGAGCACACACTGGTATGGAGACAACCACTTGCTGAGAATTGAAAGCGCTCCAGGGCCAACGAATGATCATTCTGGGCGTGGTGAAGCTTGTCCGGATATTCCAAGAAAAGAAGTTCCCTTAGTCGCTGTTGCTGTCGTTCTCGTGTATGTGTTTGTGCATGTTTGCATTCGCGGACTCGATCCACTGAAGTTGAATTGTTCAGCATAGTTTACGTCATCTGTCGATCATATAAGTTAGCTGCATACAAGTACATGATTTAACTTTTTTGCGACGGCAGGGTCGTACCCGTCAATGAGCTTGAGCGTAATGACTAGCCATGGAAATCCCGCTAGGGATACCGCTTTCAGCCAACAGATGTTGGCCAATGTACGTTAGCATTTCCAAAGGTGGATATTCTGGATAAGTGCGCGGGATCGAGCTTGTGCACGCGCATAACTGGATCGCAAAAAGCCTCAAAGACATCAGCAAGCAGAAAGATATCTGTGCGTAAACACACACACACACACACACACACACACACACACACACACATATATATATATATATATATATATATATATATATATATATATATATATATTTATTTATTTATTTATTTAAAACCACTCACACACACAGACACACACACGAGAGGATTGTATGTATCCTCTCTATTCATGGTGTGTATATCCTCCAGCGGCAATTTGTTACATTATGCTTCACTGAATGGTATGCAGCATTATACAATTCAATGACTATAAATGATGTTTCAGCCCGATGGTGATGTTAAAAGGCTGAGTGGTGACTGGAACAAACGAACAAGGCATGCACAGAGAGAATGAATGGAAGGGTTAACTTTTTATATAATGGCAATAATGTGTGTGCCGACTGTCTAGGTAAATTTTTCAAGCCTTGATTAATAGATGTCATTTCATTCAATTCTACGCATCAGTGCAATGTCAGAAAACGGTTTGCGGAAAAATATCGTCAGCTCTCGACTTCAATTGTGAGTCCTCGAACACTACTTGTGTAACCTCGATACTACTGTCAGTGATGATATTGTTTCGAGGAACAATGCTGATTCACTCAACATGCGGGACCAAAGAGTTTAGATCAATGGTTCTTGAGGGATCATCTGGCAGACTGGGAGAAGATGAATACAAGGTGTCTTTCCTTAACTATTTGTTGTCAGCTGATGGTTGGAAATATGTCTGTGTGCCATACACAGACATATATACACACACGAGTCAATGCTCTAAAAATAAGTAATAGAAAAGAGTGAAAATCAACAAGCTTTGTAAAATTCAACAAATAATTTAATTCCCTAGAATACAAAGTGAAAATGAAAAAAGAACTTACGGTATTGCGATTAAAATCCAAAATAATCATAGAATTACAAATACAAGTTCTAATAATTTAAAATTCTGACATATTTTAGTGGAAATCCAAATTAAATATAAGGTTGAAGGAGTTGATGTGCCTGTGGCGGCCTTTATTGTGCTGTTGTCCCAAGAGTCTTTTGTTGAAACACTGTAATATATTTCCAAGTTTGAATTCACTATAAATCCCAGTGAATGTCTCTGTCCAGGAATATTATTATTATATTATTTTTTAATGAGCACTCTGTATCTCCAGAGAAAATTCACTTGAATTGTGCAATTTGAAGAAATAAATTCCAGTCCAAATGAACTACTTAAGACAACAATAATACAAATTGATTCTGCTAGATCTTAAGCACGAATGAATATTATTTCCAGCAACAAGATTATATAGGCTTCCACTTGTCCTCAGGTCACAATTAATAATTAATATGCTCTAAAAAATACCTAACGGAAAATAACATAGAAAGCTCCTAATGTTTACAAAATAAAATGTTAACTACAATTAGTAGTCTGTTACTAATATTATAATATAAAATGTGGAATATGTCAAGTAAACCGGGTAAATTGTAGGGGAATTCCAATAACCAAGACACAGACCCAAATAAACATGTTTACTTCTAATAATAATGATCCTGCTATTAAACCCATACACATATTTAAGTTATGTATCAGTTATTTCAGAATAAAATCAAATAAATAATTCAGGTCAAGAAGAAAATAAACTTGATTTTGGACAAGGTTAATTCCAGCATACAATATTACATTACAATAGAATATAATGAAATTAAAAAGAATAATTAGCAATCAATGCAAATAAAAAAACATAACACTTCCCCTCATAAAGAAGAAAAAAGATTTTGTTAATAAAGCTTTCTTCTTACTATTAGTCAAATATACATGTCGTAAAAATACATGAGATGAAATCTTATGAAAGGCACAAAGTATACATGAAACAATACAATATTTCTATTTACGTGAAAGTGCATCTGCTATTAAATTATCTTTTCCCTTAACGTGCCTAATGTCAATATTGTATTCCTGTAACATCAAACCTTAACAATAAATCAGTTTTGTTTTTCATCTTGCCAGTGAAAGTAATGGGGTTGTGATAGCCTGAACACAATTATCGGAGAAGGAGCTTAATTAATATACACTTCAAAGTGTTGCAAGGCCAGTTTCAAAGCAAAACGTTTCTTCACGATTGTGGAATAATTTCTCAAGTGCCTATTTAATTTCTTAGAAAAATAACACACTGGATAATCAACACTACTTTTGTCTTCTTGAATCAATACTGCACCAAGCCCAACATCACCTGCATCAACAGACATTTTAAATGATTTACTGAAGTTGGGAGCTGAAAAACCCGGTGCACTCGTAAGTACGTCCTTAACTTATCAAGAGCCGCCTGACATTTTTTAGACCAATGAAACTTGGTTTTCTTGCTCAACAAATTTGTCAGGAGTTCAGCAATTATGAAAAAATTGGAGAAAAAAAATTTCGGATAGTATCCAGACATACCCAAAAATCGCATCAGTTGCTTTTTACTGACAGGCACAGGGAAATCAGAGAGAGTCTTGACCTTAGCATCTATAGGTTTAACTTGACCATGTCCCACAATGTGTCCTAGAAAAGTTACACAAGCACGGCAAAACTCACTTTTGGATAAATTAATCGTCAAATTTGCATCAGTGACCCTATCAAAGAATTTCCGAATTGTCTAAAGGTGATCTTGTTGTAGATGATGACATCTAGTCCAGATGTAATCATGTCCATTAAACGTTAAAAACCCAAACGACATCACGTTATCTTGATAAAGTCCATCTGGAGTCACCAATGTCGAAATTTCCGTTGTCGCTTCCGTAAGTGGAATTTGCCAGAATCCTTTCAGAAGCACAGATTTGGTGAATACTTTGTATTTCTGATTTTGTCAATGCAGTCATCGATTCTTGTCAATGGAAATGAACCTGTTTTGGTCACACTGTTCACCTTACTATAGTCAGTGCACATACGAAAAATATTATCTGGTTTCAGAACAAGCACACATGATGAACTCCAGTCACTTTTACTCAGCACTCTGAAGTCATTCTCCAGCAAATGCTGAATTTCTTTTTTTTAAAAAAACATTCCTGTTTGGGAGAAGTATGTCCAAAAACCTAGTTCAGAAGGACTGAATCCTAAAGATTCCTGAACTGATTCCCTAACAGCAAACAATAGTAAATGAACCTTCGTTCCAATATTTACCAGTATCAAAACAATATTACCAATTCATATTTTTCAAAGTTTGATGAAATCTTTCAAGTTGATGGGCAGAAGACTTGAATTGTATGATACCTAATTTATGCATAACTTGCTGGGAAATTCCAGATATAGAATTCGACCCGTGATCAGATTGGACAGATTAGGAAAAGCCAAACTGAGTAAAAAACTTTATCAAAACTTTTACTATTTTTTAGTTTTAATATTCATCGAAGGAATTGCTTCTGGGAATCTTGTAGACGCATACATTGTGGTGGACAAGTATTGGTTACCTGACTTGGTCTTAGGTAAGGGACCAACATAATCTACCGTTATTCTGCTAAATGTTTCGTAAAAAGCAGCAATAGGTATCTTCTGACATGGTTTTCCTACCATCTGACAAGTGTGACAATATCTGCAGTATTTACAAACATCACTTTTAATTTTTGGCCAATAAAAGTGATTCAAGATCTTGTGATACTTCTTATTGATCCCTAAATGACCAGCCAAAGGCGTTTCATGGGCCAAACTCAGAAGTTGGGACTACAACTTGATAGTTCACCGCCCATTCGTCGCCAGCAGGTACCTCAGGTGATCTCCATTTTTTCATTAGGACCTCATTTTAAACAAAATAACAAATAGGCACTTCTGTGGCTTCAGTTTCACTAATGGCCCTATGAAACAAACAGTAAATCTCAGAATCTTTTTCCTGTTCGACGACAAGTGATTGTCGTTTGTCATCGTGATTGGAATAAAGAGTACACCAGGTAAATGGATCCATTTATCAATCATATAAATTGAAGACATACATATCTTGATTTTATACGTTGACATACGATATTGTCCATGATTATTTGTTGACAATCCATGATTTGATCGTACCCATTTAGGGAATATAACATATTTTGAAAACGAAAAGGGTTCTTTTTCTGCATGTTATTGATATAGACCTGATGCATTTCTGATTTTAGAACAATGGAAAGTCAACATAAATGAACTTGAACAATGTTCCTTTTTGTGATAACTGCTGAACTATCAACCAAACTATAACACACACACACACACACACACACACACACACACAGACACAGACACTATATATATATATATATATATATATATATATATATATATATATATATATATATATATATATATATATAATAAACTGATGACGAACAGTGCAAAACTAGTATCTAACTAACCTGAGCGCTTTCGACTCTTAATGAGTCTTTTTCAAAGGCAAATACAAAACATAGACATTTGTTTCTCTTGTCTACGTATTGTATTTGCCTTTGAAAAAGCGGTCAGGCTAGTTAGATACTAGATTTGCACTGTTCATTTTCAGTTTATTGCACATATCTTAATCAATCCCTGACACACGTGATCCCTTGCTGGATCCAGTGCACTTCAAAGGACTGTTATTCGCCATATGATTTGTATTCTTATATATATATATATATATATATATATATATATATATATATATATATATATATATATATATATTATGCAGTTTTGTATTTACTATGTCTCAGATAGACAGAGGCCTAACCAGAGTATAAATCTACATTAGACAACGTGATTACTTCACAATGTGAAAATTCAGGTAGCAAACACTGGGACATTGAAAGCCCTGAATATAGAATGAATCTAAAAATGAGTGTTGGTACAATACCCATCTATTGTCAAACTTTTTTCGAATTTACAGTTTCAATAAACACTATATATTTCTACATTATACTCAGAATTAGTAATGGTTTTGAACTGAGACAAAATTGACATGTCTCTGTTAAATTTATATTTATAAAACATACTGTTTTACATACTGATGTATTATATTAATTGCGTCATCAGCTTCAGTTTTGTCTTTAACTCCAAAAATAATATTATTTTATTTATGAATTTCCAAATTATCTGTGTCAAAGACTTACCTATGATCCATTGCAAAATACCGTTTAAAAATCTTAGTTATGTGACATTCCCCCAAAATATGAGAAGTTATGTCTGAGTGCAAGATGCAAAGAAAACAGTTCATTTTAATTCTAATTTCTGATTCTTTTTAAAAAAACACATTGGCAGTCAAGATACTTTTGAATATTGTAAGCTGTAACTATCTAAGGCATGAACAATTTCATTGCTTTATATGGAGGAGAGAAACAATCTCGTCTAAACTGTCAAGCTTTTCTAATAGAAGTTGATATATCATTGTTTCCAATATAATTGTTATTTTTTATTTTCAATAACAGTGAACACGACAATATTTATAAACGGTTGTTGTATATTAGTCATAATTGATACTGATTTTGTATGACTTTATAGCTGCAAGTATGATTTAAGAATCTATGAAACTGATGTTAATAAAATATAATTTTATAACTACTAAGACTTATTCAGGAGCCATCAGGAGCCATCTCATTAATAAAATCATTAACAAATCGAATGCTTTTCTAAAACAATGTTTTTTAATACACTCTGTTTCTATCTATTGCAACATAAGGATTAAACCATATGTGTGTCTTTAAAAAGTCTCTTCAGTTGTATCTATTTTTGAATAATTTAGTTAGTTATAAATAGTTTTCAAAGACCTCATTCATAAAAGGACTGAGGTTCTTTTGTACTGAGTAAAGAAAATATATTCCAAAGTTTAAAAATTCTCAATATTTGATATTGAACCTTGCACCGGACATTTCCATATCGACTCATCAAACAACATTCTTTTGAACTATGCTGATTTCAATGCATTTACAAAATTAAATGCATTAATAATATCTAATGCCCCTCCTCATAATCATGTCACGTTTGATTTTGTCTATTGACCCATGCCATACAAATCTTGCAAATGAGTGTATTTAGTTCACAATACGTATCAACTTAGATTTGGTAACGACGATAAAAGATAAATAATTTTAGAGATTGCTAAACTTTTTATCATTGTTATCTTTCTACATGGAATTAACGACCTTCTCAATTCCCGAGAGTTTGATGGATAATTAAGAATTGTATGTTTTCTAAGAAGGTTGGAACCTTTACACACAAGATAACAATTTTCGGTACAACCCAAACTAAGTTTATATAATGTATAATATTTTGTGTTGCAACCTGTTCGACCTCCTATCCAAACTACCTTTGTTCCTTTTTTTGTTCTTTTCTTCTATTGTTACGAAGACCAGAATTGAGAATATTGATATTAAAGATGTAAAACATACAGATTTCTCTGAACCACCAAGAGTAAGCGATGTATCAGCAATGCATTTATGTTCTGTTGTGTTTTGTTTATATTTGCATAGACAATATCAATAGTAACATAATTCCTAATTCAAGACAAGAAGAACATGCACATTATTGGATTTGAACTTAGTTCGTTTGCATACAAGGACGGAAATAGTTACCACTACAATACGCGAGCGTCTAAAAATAGCTACAAAATTTAATTAAAATGTTATCGACGCGGCAGTGAAAATATATATCGTATTTCACTCCACTGAATTATCACATTTATTTCATTTGGAAAATCCAGTAAATCACTGCACAAAATAAAATAATTACACTGACTCCGCCTAATATTGTTATATTTTCTTATCATAGAGGCTAAATATATGCATACAGGATAAATATAGATAAGGACAGGGACTCCCACTATTTAAGCCCTCTTTCGGTAAAAGCCAATTGGACTTGAGCATTAATAATTACAAAGATTTGACTTTTCGATAAAAATACTTTATCCCTTTTATTACTGGTTGTTCGAAATTAACAGAAAATGCATAACTTCATTAACAAATGGTAATGCTTCCTAATCAATGCTTTTTAAAATCAAGCGAAAAAATCAGTCTAGGTATATTGCGCTTTTTATGTAGAATATTAAATCATATACGTTTTATATGTTTTATCACATGTATCGTTATTTTGAAAACCATCTTTGATCCTTATCTATAATTGTGAGGAATGCAGATTTAATCCGAAATGCAATACATCCAGAAGCAATTTTGTATGAGATATTGAGGAGCGAAAAGGGTTTCAAGTTTGAAAGATACTGCATTGTTTTATCAGCTTTTGGCATGCATACAAAAATTCCTTCTTTCTGTGTTGAAGTTAATTCCCTATGTTCATACCCAAAGTTAATAGCCCTCACAAGAAACTGTTATGCGATTAGCTACTCAAATTGGAAAATCTAACGAGTGACTTACTTATCTTTAAGATCAACATTAGCATCAGGTAAGTCGTCTAATTATGACGCATCTTCATTCGTACTCTGCAAAGGACATTACGGTCCCCGATAGAGTGGAAATATTTAGCTTGACTGGTTATATTTACTAATTATATCTTTAGTCCTGCCACTAAATGAATCTCGGTACTAATTCAACTCCCATGGTTAACCAATGGAAACAACGTGATATTAAAAATTCCATAACTTTCAATTTATAAATGCTCAGGAGCAAACCTAT
Organism: Megalonaias nervosa; assembly: GCA_016617855.1. Lineage (NCBI taxonomy): Eukaryota > Metazoa > Mollusca > Bivalvia > Unionida > Unionidae > Megalonaias > Megalonaias nervosa. The sequence goes on along the minus strand of JAECUM010039052.1, from coordinate 5,436 downwards.
ATTTATTTATATAGACCTATCCTTGCTGCAAGCTTCTACGTTGAAAACTATATGAGCCTCTGCATTTTTTACCTACTGGTGATTGTAACATGTTCTCAGTTCCGCACCTAAAGAATAATCTGCTAATTAAGTCAAGTCTGTAAAATGACTGTAATTCGACCAATAAATTACTATCTCTGTTTGTTTTAGTTACAAATAGGATAAGCTTTGAACAGATTCTTTCACTACAATTTTATTTCTCATTATTATCCTGTCATGGCCCTCCTGACACATATATACTATATTTTATGTTCACCAATTTCTAGACAGGTTCCTTATTTTCCATATAATTAGTGCCATGAGTTCTGAAAATACAATGCTGGATTTTTTCTAAAACAGAACATACTCGTTGGAAATTACCTTTGGCAACTGTAACAAGAGTTACGTCCCTTCACGTTTTCTACATGTGTATCAAGGTCAACAATACATTTGAACACATAATCATTTCAGCAGTTTCTAACGACAAAATCTAAAAAGTAACATTATGTAATGTAACTTAACAAGTTACAAAATAAAATAATTCTTATATATTTACAGCAACACTATGTGAATTAAATAACTATTCATCCGCTATTTTGGACAAGTCGTCGGTTTCTCTTATTCTCTTTGTCTTGCCAATCTTGACCTTTGTAAAGAATTTACATTTAAATATACAGGCTTCATCGACGCAGTCCAGATTCTTGATATTGGCTAAGAATTTGATAGTCTGTTTGGTTAGGTCTTCTTTTATAACAGTCTATGAACCTTTCAGCTATTTTGTATTTCTGAGGACCTCCAAGTTCTTCAACAGGGATGCGAACTTGAAATTAGCTGACCTCCTTGAATGTGTCATTAGTGATCACAGTGTAGTGTTCTATTCCAAATAGTCGATGAGCACTTTGTAATTTCTATGAATAATGTAAATAAATAATTCCTTTCACATTATAACTCAATACAACTATAAACTCTGATCATATATTCCCACAGACTGATATTAAAACAGGAGTTAATAATTTTGGTACCTAGTCCTTTATATACACACTGTCATACGACCTATGACACAACAAAATGCAGTGGATGTGGATCATTTCTAACGGAAAATTCAATCAAATAATGTCAATAAGCTCTCTTCCAGAACATTCTAAAGTCATAATCAAGGCTAAGTCTTCAACTCAAATTCAGGTAACCATGTTTTAATAAATGATAAAAGGCAAGCAGGCCAAAACAATACCTTCAATTACGGACAAAGATCGAGCACACAATATAAATTATACATAAATTAAATACAGTTAACACTATATGCAAACTGAATGAAGCCTTGTTTGTAATTGATTGATAGATGGAGTGTTCTGTGTTAGTAAATACTGCGCTCTTAACATTGAAACAGTTCTTCTAAATTATTTCAAATATGGTAAACATTTATGTATGCTTGCAGAAGGCAATGTAGTGCGCTAAACAAATACAGTGCTACTTTTCGTCAACAGCAATGCTGGACGTTAACCTGTCTGACACCTTAATGGAGCTGGCTGTTGACAGGAGTTAAAATGAAAGTGAAAATAAAAGCAGCTGAGACAATCAGACGACACTTGCTGGATACGAGAACTGATTGTTGAAGGTCCTTATGAAGCTTGCAGGCTATGAAAATTCACGGTAAGCCAAACTTCAGCACTACGTCAAAACAATGCATACGTCTTGGCATTATATGGCCTTTTGGGATCCATATTTGGCCACTATTCTTATCTTTCCGCCCAGTTTGATATAAAATTTCTTTATTTCTGGTGAGCCTTCATAATCAGCTGTCGAGATGAATTCTTGATGGTAGGGTCGTCACTTTACTCCATCACTGTCAGTCGCATTTTGGATACATCTGGCTAAATCAACATCTTACAAGCCTATTCGCTTGGCCGACCTTTCCATAGTATGTTGAATACGAAACTACCAATAATTTACCACAGTCTAAGTGGACATTACCAAAAAATATCGCCGATGAAGCAAACAAAAAAGAGAACAAACTATCTAGTCTTGTATTAAACAGCACATATACACATACACATGCATGTTTTTACAGAGCTTTCATTCCTATTCCACTTTATATTTATATCCAGCAGTGGTAACTAACTAACTCTGTTATTCTGAGTTCAGTTTGTATTTTAGGCACATGTTAGTGTTAGCAAAAGGCCACAAAATAGATGACGGTTAACATTTTCCTCCTTCATGCATAAAAGTTACGCCTCTTTTGGGAATAATAAGATGAGAAACAATCCATGTAGTCTTTGTCTATGAGAAGTTCATGTGCACATTTTCATAATGCATCCAACCAGATTTCTTGCATTACACTGTGAGATCTACGTTATACTATGTCTGGTAAATTTCTATATATTATACATGTCTCATTCTATCAGAAGGAATGAGACTGTAATGGCCCTTCCGCCATATTATTTTGTTTTGTTTTTTTCTTTTAAATAATGAATTTCATATAAATTTATTACAGCAAAATTTGGGTATTATTCTTAATTTTTAAAAAAGATTTTGATGAAAGATTACTCTTCGTATTTGTTTTATTGTCGCAATGGTTTTGCTTTTCTCTCATTTTATTGAACCTTGAATATAATGATTTAATACATTTCTTTTAAAATGCATATAGCGTTGCTTGGCTTCTGAACTATGAAGTGATACATAGGGATTCTGGACCAAACTATGTAATTTTATAATGTTTGGTGTGCTCATCAGAACTAATAAAAAATGATGGTTAGCTTATAAAATAAAAGGGCTCTTCTAGGTTTGGTTTAGAACCGCCTTAAGATCGAAAACACCCATTTTTGCTGCATACAAAAAAGTGGCCCAGAACCCCCATTTTGTGCATAGAGATCACCTTCAAAAACGAGTGGAGTGGCCCAGAATCCCCATTTCACTTTACTGCTTACTGTTGTATTACATATACTGACGTTAGAGCTTTTTAATTCCAGCATGATACCGTAGTAATGTATTCTTAAGATACGTTTACCCGTTTTGAATTACTAATGGTTCTTTTAATTTGGTATAACGACTTACACATGTTAAATTTGTAACGTAAGTTTCATAAAAGCTTCATAATTGTTAGACCGCTCCGGTAGCCGAAGTGGTTAGAACTTCCGCCTCTGATGCGGGAGGTCGCGGGTTCGAAGCCAGCCGAGTCATACCAAAAACTTATAAAATGGTAGTAACAGCTGCCTCGCCAGGCGCTCAGCATTAAGAGGTTAGTGTTAGGACAGGTCGTCCTGGTCTCAAGATAATGGGACGGGGTAGGACATGATGCTACATATGTCTGCGTCATGATGCCTTAGTGACAGACATCACTACAAACTTTCACAATGTAGACATAGTAGTGATATGACTGAAAAATTGTTAAAGCTACGTTAAAAATCCAAATCACACATACAATCAAAATTGTTGTCAACTGAGTATCTTGAAGTTGCTATTCCATCTAAGAGAGAAGGCTAGAGCAAGATATTCGCGATCCACATTAGACTAAGTAATTTGCCAATACAATGCATGTCATGGCAACTAACGATTTTGTCCATGTAAAATTTGAAACTTCAATTTGAGTGAAAGAATGTAGACAAGTACAAAGCGATACACTGCATAAAAAAATTAATCAGACCAACTGACGAAGTCAGTTTGAATAGGTGTATTAAATACCTTTGTCAAAGGCAGAAAATAATGTAAATGAATAGATAAATGTGGAATCATGTCAAAATCACTGTAATGTTTCTATAAATCGTAACCTTTCCAGAAATTTTACAGGAGCCATAGTTTGGAAAATCAATGCAAATATATCAAGTTCTCAGCTATTTAGTTGATTATGTGAGCATTATGTTCTTATGTGACAAACTGTGTCGTGTAGGTACATAAATCAAGAATGAAATACATTGATTTTAGCTTCATCCAAAAATATTATCGAACAGTATTAGAGAGTGGATACAACATGATTCGAATAATTTCTATCACTTGCGAGTTTTAGATATTGTGCTTAAAATAACACAAATGTAAGATTGTCTTCATCGCATGATGATAAATACTAATTTTATTTCACTCCAAAACGCAGAATAGGGTAATGAAATGAATTTAAAATACATCGGGATGCCTCGGTCACAGATTTCAAGTCCGATAAAACGATGGACACGTTACTATGTAATCGATTATTATACATTGATGAGTCTGACGTTGCCACTGAACTTGAGATCAAATATATCCGAACAATTAACGTCAATTTAAATGTAATTTTCTTTCATTTATTTACACTGTTTTGATGAACAAACCAGATTAGTCTAGAAAAGTCAATTATAAAACTTGGATCTGTACATTATCAACGATTTTTAAAATATTTACCATTTTTGCCTCTATCCAAGCAAAAGTTAGATACATATATCTTTTTGGATAACACCCGACAAAAACAAACAGACAAACAAACAAACAAATAATAAATAAATAAAAGCCAAACAATGATCATATTGGGTCACATGTATATGAAATTAAAGCAATTTGCAAAATGCCAAGCTATCATAATATTTGTTTTCCGTCAACTTCTATATTTCTGACGGTTAAGTATCAAGGGAAATCTGATTTCAAATGTTTTGTTTTAGTCTGTTCGAAATGAATTATTTTCCCAGGAAAACCCCACCAAACCAGAAACCCATCTTGATGTAGTTTATTATCAAAAGTGATAATCGAGGTTTCTCATGGGAATTTACTATTGAATTTTTGTGCGTGCAAAAATTGTCTTTTTTATATCAAATTTTGAAAACAGCGAATGGAATGAAAATTGGACTTACTGCTCTCTGAGCGATAGTTTGAAATACCATACTACTCAGTAGAAATGTGTTCACACATTACGTATTTGAGTATGTACATTGATACATCGTTTATATTTCTATGTACATGTCAAATTTAAATGATTCTAGGTGTCATTATTAATTTAAAGTTTTGAATCGAAGAGTGCATGACAAACCGGAAAACATGGCTGCGACTTAAGACTGTTTAGTTTATCCAGGTTGTTAAAACGAATGCCGGATTAAAAGAGGAGCAAATGGAGCACGTGCTCCATGGCCCCCTGCCCAGGGAATGTGGGGGTGGGGGTGGTGCAACGCACTGAAGTGGTAACTAACAAATGGTATGGTGGGGTGGAGGCACGCTTTGAAATTTCTTCCAGGCCTTATATCACCTTAATCCGGTACTTGTTACCACAGTTGAATTTAATGCTTCCTAGGTCTAATTTATAATGGTATGCGGTCTTGCAAACTTGTTATCTGACTCTCACTGTTTCGGATAGATCTGAATTCCATTGAACCTTCTAGAAATGTTACTGACGATATGAAGGTGGTCGTATAGACGTGTAAGGGTTAAGTGATCGAACGCTTAGCTATCACATATCTATCACCA
>JAECUM010039051.1:0-46691 GCA_016617855.1 Megalonaias nervosa | reverse complement strand
TTCATCAATAAACATTGTATTTGTTTCACCATCAGAAGTGTTCTGTTATAAATCCGAAATCCAACCCGGTTACCTTGTTACACCTGCAAGAAAACTGTTGGAATCTGGGACGCATCGTACGTGGCTACGAAAACAAATTTCAACAGTAGTATTGTTGTTTAGACTGCATAGCTCTATCCATCTTTTTTGTTCGGTTGGTCGGTTCGAAGTTCTATTTCCTGAACCGTATGAGCTATCCCTCCTTTGCACTTTCTGCAGAGTGTATACGATATTGGTTGGAATGTGTAGAATCTGTTCTTCTTCGAGTATGCGTATGTGCATTTCTTGAGCAATTGTTTTCTACAGCAATGTCTGTCCTTCGTTTTTTGTGCTAGAAATGTTTCCCACACTCTATAGTCTCGAACTGGAACAACTATTTCGAAACTAACAAAAAATAACAAATATTCCGGGACTACGAGAATCGGAAAAACATACACGATATCGACAGAAGGCACTGATGCACGTCATAGACTCTACCACCAATGAAAGCACTGATGTACGTCATAGACTCTACCACCAATGAAAGCACTGATGTAGGTCATAGACTCTACCATCAATGACTCGCCACATGCGTGGATTACTATTGTTAATCTTCCATGGGTTGCACATGACATATTGATTGCTTAAGAAGTCATTGGGGTGAGAGGCTATGACGGGTGTCAGGGCCATAAAAGCACAACCCGTAGTTCTCAACTGCTCCATTAAGCGTTACGATCGTATAACCGTATAGCCACTGCTTCTAACATTCTTATTTTTTCTGTACCGCCCTCCACCACCTCAAGTTTGTCAACATTCACAGTATCATATCAGTCTCGATATTTGAATCAGAATATGTGACAACTCAGCAACTCTTTCTTTACAGCAGCCAAAGCAGAAACAATTCGTGGATTCAAAGTCATGTTGACAGATATTCTACTTGCAAAATCTAAAGTTTTGTCCTCATTTTCCGTGACATCATTTTATGTTAAGCATCTATTTTGTTAAAAATTGTACTTGACGTTTTCCGATTCATCGAAAAACATGGTATAGTATTCTCACACCTGGCCGATAAATCAGCCACACACCTGTAATGATGCACTTGCTATTTAAGCATATCGTCCATCAGTACGAACAGGTGGGGGGGTGAGCTGATTTATCGGATAGTTCTCTCGCCACCCAGTTTGATACCCCTTACCGTGTCGAAAACAGGAAGGCATCCAAGATATTACAAAATGCACAAAACCTAGCCATTGTATTCATTGATTGATAAGTTCTAACCAGATTGCTACACTTGGCGACAATCGTGGTAGAAATTAATATCTAGGGTTGGAATGACTAATATTCTTGATATTTGTCGTATTAAAATCGGTATGGGATACGAATACTATCGCAGTTTAAGAATAACAGATTTGCTGAAGCCTGGATCAATTACCGACTGTCGATCTATAAGATTAAACCACTCCTAGTTAAGTACCATAACGGGCATTCACATCCACACCTCAGGCATTTACTCATCGTAACTACAATACTGCACAAAGTTCTACAAACTTTAGATAATAGGGAATAGCTTAACACAGCGTAGTACATTGTGTCCTCACACAAAGCACTTCAGGCACTTATAGTCCTGAACATATCACATTTTAAGCCAAGATGATCAAAATGCATGTTTCCTCTCAATATACATATCGCAGTAACAACATGACAGATGCCGTTCTCTAACTCCCATAAAGAAGAGTAACGAGACGAGGTCTAGGATTCTCACCCATGCAACAGATAAATCTTGCTTTCTTGCAAACATTACTTTTATTATTTCAGTCCGGCCCCTCAGACAGGTCGTCTCGGTCTGGGTGTTTACGTACTTTCAAAACCGTGCTTATTGCGCAAGTCCAGGTGAGTTTACCTTAACATGTAGGGAACGTTGTGTTCAGAAATAGATACCAAATCTAGCTGTGAATGGTGCATTATGAAAGAGGTTTAGTTTCTGTTAGGCTTTTAAAAAAGTTGAGCCTCTTGGCAACATGTGATATTATGCAAATTCACATCTAGATCATATTTTGCATTTTTTATGGTTTTTAAACAATTTGATTAGGATGACTGAAAATGTGATTGTTGTTGACTACATAACTCTTCCCTATGTTTAGTTCCAAGACAGTTATCACTGTTACATGCAATGAAGTTCCTGATGATGTCCTTGTCAAATTGACAATCTAACATTTCTGTCCAGAACAATGTGTGACAAGGTCACTAAAGTAGGATACAAGGTATATTTATATCACCAAATATTAGCATTAAGACCTATAAAAAATTAGTACCTTGATACCCGTTAGGAATTACTTTCTCAAGGGACGCAACCGTTGTGGTCTTCTGTTTGCCTCGATGGAGTTGTTTCAAAGTCAAACGCCGACACGTTCAGAAATTTACCAATAAACCTTCTGGAGAAGCGAAACAATTGACTTGAAAAAGACAATTTAAAGATAACGCAACGGGAAAAAGATAAGACAGACAGAAAATGGACTACAGGCTAAGGGAACATCTTGACTCAGCGACTGGAGAGCAAGTATCCTAAATGTTTACCACCCGCTGGGTATCAATCGGTTGTATACAGTACATATTTTGAAAGCTGGAACTTTCCAAACTTTTGCAAAACATCATCTAGTAATTTGTCAAAAAAATGAAATACAGGTGTATCTGAAACCAAAGCAACTTTCGTATGAGAAGATAACACAGGCAGGAGAGGAAACGAAAAGATGTAGTAGATTTACAGAAGTGGATGAACAGCTGTTTACAACTTTTGTTTTAGAGCACGAAAATAGGAATACCATATGTAAAACATCGGGACATTTAAAACATCTAGACGAATATCTGGAGAAAAACGAGAGACACGATATGATAGCATTTGACCTAACAACATTCTCTGAAGTTTTTTATTTTCAATTCGTCAGAATGACGGATGTGAATAATATCCAACACTATTAAGAGGAATAAAAGGCTGATATATGGACTCATATTGCAAGCATTTAATTAAAATCGTTATGTATGAGTTAATAAAATGATGCATAACACTTTTTAGATAATTTTAGATTGTAAGGAAGGGAAGTGAATTTGCGAATGAATAAGCGAAGGAATTAAATAACTGATTATCCACAAAACATTATGTAATGAATAAGAATCTTATTCAAAGAGCTTTGAGATGTAAATTAATAAAATAAATGACTTGTTTCATAAAACAGTTTAAGGTATGTCCAACAGAGCAAACAAGACATTGAGAGAGAGAGAGAGAGAGAGAGAGAGAGAGAGAGTTGCACCTAAAGCACTTGCGGTTTTCCCACAGACTTTTGTTCGATGTTACCCAAATTTTGAGCCTGCGCCACTTGGGCCTGCCTTTTTGTCTATTCTCTTTCATAACTAAATCTTAAAATCTCTTTGGTATTCTTTCATAAACGGAAAAACGTGCACATACCGATGTTTATATCCTACGTTTACATCAGCATAGATAAATATGAATGGTATGGGAGTGATCCATTTTTGATGTTGTCATTTTTGGGAAATATGATACATGCATGGTTTCCGTATGTAATTATTTCCAGCGGGTATGCAATAATTTATTAAAACCTGTACCTTTCATTTTTGCAGAATTGAATTTGTACGCATAGCAGCGATAACAAGAATGCAGTCAGTCGGTAAATACTGCGTTAGAGGGATATATTTGATTCATAAATACTTTCCAGTTACTCGAGCAACCTTGACAAAGCCAGATTCGTCTAGCAGAGAGCACACATGTCAACGTGAGAGTCATCATTGATCATGTTCTGTTCTAGAAAGAAGTTTCATACAGGTTTCTAATCGTTTTATTCTATTTTAAAGACTGTGTGACTTTCATTTAATATTTTCGATATTTTTTGTTGGTATCGCGTGACTCCTGGACTCAAATGTCATATAAATGTAAGCTGCAAGGCTTGAGTAGCCATGTGACTAGTAATGGAAATGGCGAGTAACGTGTCAACTTTCATCCACGCTGTAGTCTTTTCTTGCCATCTGATTAAAGACATAACGAGTACAATTCTCAAAATTTCTAAGAAAATAAATAATTTCCCTGTCGATTATATGCAGGTATGGCATAATGTTTGCTGTGGACACTAGTATGAGGGCACCCCGTGTCGCCACCGCATACTGGTTGAGAAAACACCGCATACTGGTTGAGAAAACACCGCATACTGGTTGAGAAAACACCGCATACTGGTTGAGAAAACACCGCATACTGGTTGAGAAAACACCGCATACTGGTTGAGAAAACAACGCATACTGGTTGAGAAAACACCGCATACTGGTTGAGAAAACACCGCATACTGGTTGAGAAAAGGTGAACTTCGTGGGTTCAATGCTTGGTTATCAGAAATTAGCATGGGTCTGTGTTTGGGGAGGGTCTATCACACACGGGGCTAATTTTACAATCATTATCAATTACCAAACAAGCATGTCACAAACAGCTTCGCCTCCTGCAAAGTAAAGGAAAGTTATATACCATAGTGACACAGATCTCTTATTACCAATGAACAATGAAACGCACGGTCGTTCATCTACATTTTGCTCTGTTTCATAGCCAAAACTTTGTACCCAGTATCATATCATTATTTGCAACAAAACTGATTCTAAATTATAACTTATGAAAATGAAAACTTTTCCATGTAATATATATATATATATATATATATATATATATATATATATATATATATATATAGTAAATATTATAAAACAGCCATCTATTAAATGTGTTAATACCTCAATATTATCAAACATTTTATTTTGTTATTTTCTCAGGCAAAACAGATTATGTTCACGAAACGCCATAACCTCTTGTAGATGAGGGTGTATAAGCCGTAAATATTGTTGGATTTTACTGAGATGATGTTTCTGATTTTCATAAAACATTATAAGACAACATTACCTAAAGTACAAATTGACGGAATAGTAAGTGATGAATATTGTTAGTGCTGAATGTGATAACCATATTGCAAAAGTGAAGAGTTCTTTTAACTGCAAAAAAAATATTGAGTGAGAAAAATAATCGACGCTGAAGATTGCACAGAGACAAGGAAATCCCTGACGCGGGGTTACATTGTATGTCTCCACACGATGGTGACAATGAAACCAAGGGGAGCAAACCACAACATGGATTCTATTAATCAGACTAAACACACTTTATATTTAGCTCTGTCTTCTTGGTCTTGAGCAATTAGTAAACCTTAGCAAAGTGCGTCAACACAATTGACATAATGCACACACGTTCTGAAAAGGTGTTGGGTGTTTTCAAGCTTTCCAATATATTATGCAATTTGACACGCACCCGTTGATAAAATACTAATGTTTCAAATGAAATGAGTGGCATTGCTATTAAAAGAAGTATATTTCTAAAAAGATGAAGAGGCAGTGCGGATCAGACCTGAGAACTCAAAGCTAGTACTTTGTTGACAGAAGGACTTCTCTCTCTGTCTGTCTGTCTGTCTGTCTCTCTCTGTATATATATATATATATATATATATATATATATATATATATATATATATATATATAAGGCACGTGATTTGATAATACTTTCAGAGTTAAAACAATGTGCACCGTTTTTGTAAATATGCACAAATCCAGATGGATAAAAACAGGTTAATTGTATTATCTCAGGAACAAAACAAAAAGAACGAAAAAAAAATTAATAGCATGATTATTTTGATAATAATAATAACAACAACAACAATAATAATAATAATAATAATAATAATAATAATACGACATGAGTCGTGTTTTCGTGTTGAACAGTTTATATTTTTGTCCGGCTACGCATGGATGCTATTTCTTAGAAATACTTCATTGCTATGTATATTTAATTATATTGTGTATGTGTATGAGATGTGCCTACTTGATTTGTTGCATGTTTTTAAACTACTTATTAAATTTTAGTTCGATGCCTAACCTTCGGTCAATTGCACGGACAATTTAAAACTTTTAACCAAAATGACGTAGAGTTGTACTGTTATAAACGATAGTCAATGTCTAATGAACCTAATATACACCTCTTTTGTTCACGTGAAGACTGAATATGAAGTTTCAGTACACCAATTATTTTACTTTTCCATTTTCCAAAGATATATTTTAGGTCTTTTCGTCCGGTAACTATATTTAAATACTGTTATGATCAATATTAAAGATACAGGGTGCTTTATATTTGTGATTCATTATTTTTGTATTTATATGCACTCATTTCTCACCTTTGGCACATTTTCGTTTTGATATTTTTCTTGATTTAGTCAGTCCTTTATTTTAAAATATTGTATTTGACAAAGGTAGCATTACGAAACAAACTTTTGATGAACTTGGTTATGTCTTTATCTTTTACTCACAGAGTATAGATTTTATCCGTTGATTTCATTTACTCAGTCAAATTTCAAATTATATTAAATTGGTTGTAAGTCATATTATAACATGCGTTTCAATTATTATTTCTATTGATTTTTGCTTATATTATGTTGCAAAAAAGATGGAAGATACCAGACACAAAAGACAGAAGTCTAAGTGTGACAATTCGCAAAAGAACCACGTATATCTCAGCGTGGCAGGCAACGCGAGAAACTTTTCTCAATGACTTAAAAAGGAAGATAAGACCCATCTATGAAACACCTTATTATTATTTTAATTTGGAACAAACTAGTCATTTTAAGGAATATTTTAGCAAATACCCCATGCTGCTAGGACCGTTCGCCGTAAGGAGCAACGATAACATGATTTGCAAGAATGATGCTGAATCTGCCATATTGGACGTCACTGAATACAAAACTAGATGCTGGAATGAATGTGTTTTCAAAGTTTCATTTCAATCCTCGGAGTAGTTTAGTGGGAGTAGAGAGAAAATACTTCTGCACTAGGGCGGAATGTCGGACAACGGAAGACGTCTTGTAAGCCATGTTGTTCTACGACACATAGAACTAAAACATATCTATGGAAGATGGTAAGAGCTATTCTGTGTTATGTAAACGGTTTTAATTGTACCAAGATTGCAACATGTGATATGTCTTTTTACAAGCGATTTGGTTATTTTGGAAGGAAATTACGTGCTGTAAAGTGATTCTGTAATGCTAACACAGCTACCTGAAAGGAGAACACACGAGAATCCGTTTACGTTTTGATACACTATTAACTAGTGAGACAGACATTTCTTTGCTAGTAAGTTGAAAGGGTAGCGCATTCCGTTAGTAGTGTATCATTTCGTTCATCCTGAACTATTCGATCGCAGTAATTTATAAGTAAGCGTGCAGCATTAGTAACACATCGGTTTCCGAAAAATAAGTACGCAATTTTAATTATTATAGTATTGTATACGTTTTTGACAAATATGGGAAAACATGCTTTATTATGCATATTGTTTATTATCTTTATGGGGGAAGGAATTATGTATATTTCATATTTATTGTGTGCTTAACTTTTGTCCATGTTTGTAATATGTAAACAGCATGTTTACATAGCAATATTTGGTTAATGATTGTAATTTGTAAACAATTTGTTCTCGTAGGAATAGATCACGGTCACTCTTGTTGACAGTTACGTAACATCGTTCAGTTGGAAATCTTCAACGTCTGTTACGTTATATGTCACGTGCAAAGGCGTATCAATAGGGTCGATAAAAGATGATTTATTCTTGTTTTGGTCAACATGTGAGAATATTTTTTAATCAGACTTTGCAGTTGTTTCAGATATAATTCGAAAGGAATTAGTCATTTAAGTTATTTGTGGAATAATGTGCTCACTGACTTTGGATTAAAACATTATTTTAAGATTATCGTAAACTCACTCAAATACATTCTTTAATGCATCATTGTGTTATACCAGGACATAAAAGAGCAATCAAATTAGTTTGGAACATTCTATATTTTTTATCTGTGATAGAAAAGTTTGTAGTTTTTGGGACATGATTCACAATACTGTAAGTGACTTTTAAATTTTCATTTTTTATTATATTGAAATACATTTTAGGTTGGTACTACAATTTTTGGATTGTTTGGAATTAAATTCACAATACTGTAAGTGTCTTTGAAATGTTAATTTTTGTATTACAGGGAAATAAATTATAGGTTGATTGTACTTAAATTGTCTGTTTCACTTTTTTATGTTACATATTCTAAACCTAGAGTTGAAGCGAAACAATATTTTTGAATAATCTTGAGTATAATCTTAAACTTAAAGCTTGATTTGTATTGTCTGAAGTTTCTACAACGACCTGAATGCATTAGCTTTTATCAGTTTTATAATGTATATGAGAAATTTGCTAGATTTCACTTATATTGACCCTTCATATCCATCCTCGTGGATGGATATAGAGATCTGATTTCTATATGATAAGTGGCAACCTTTCAAAATATATACTATAAGATAATGTATATTCATTTATACTTAAGACAAACTGTAAATTCATGTTTGAAACATGTTACCAAGGTAAACATTTATTAATGAAATTTATGTGCTTGGCATGATTTCCTTTTTTAAGAACACAAGTAATTTTTGATCATAAAGTAGTACACTTATGTGTATCGAAATAAAATTGATATAACGTGTGCAACAATAAAAAATGCCATCTTTTGCAAGTCGCTCTTTGCACATATTATTATTATTATTATTATTATTATTATTATTATTATTATTACGTTTCTAAGATCCTTAAAGTCCAAATTAGATGTCCAAACAAAACACAAAACACTTGTTATGTATTACCATGCCCCTCAGCTCCCTACTCCACCCAGTTCCTTCCTATATTCGGATGCTAGACACCTAACACTTCTAAAGGCTTTAGAGGATTATTTTATTCCAGGTTGATATATGATCACGAAGACCCACATCAGTTGTTGTTTGCTATCAAACAGCCCAGTAAACATACATACTATACTGTACAATATAGTATGTGTACGATCATGTATATTATGAAATTGGTTCAATTTTGTTTTAAGGTAATTACTCTGTGAAAATGTTCTTTTCTGATTTTATTGTCTTTAGCTTTCACTTATGAAAACCACTTGTAATGTGATAATTCTTGAGAGAATAATCTGTTTTACTGTTTTATAATGCACTATCAACATACTGCCCATTCGAAACTTACCTTTGGGTCAAGCTCTCTCACCTATAGTGCCAGTCTGTTTCAAGTCTTTCATGACTAGTTTTATAACGCACAAGCAATGTACTAAGCCCTCTTGTTCTACTACCACAAGCTTGCCTCCCCCCCTCCCGCAAAAAATCACATTTTGCATGTCAAATTAACAAATCATTGTTGCCTCTATCAAGGGACCTCACACTTCTTATAGGGGCTCCTTTCACTGCAGAGGCAAGTGAATCAATAAAAGGAAGATTACAGTATCAGTGACAATTGCCAACTTGATTTTGTTCAAAGTTAAGCATAAAACTGATAAAAATAGGATACAACATGTTGTTTGTTATGTTTCGTTTCTTATTTCAAGAACTATGTCATCTGGCATGCAGTACACAACCCTTTTCACAGTAAAATGATGCATTTCAAATATATGTAAAAGATCAGAAATGTGAATCACATTTTTGTTCGTTTTATTTTTCGAGTGAGTGCCATTTCGTTTATGTATTGGTACTTAGAATGTGTATGTTTCAATTATTAACAGTATCAGGTATGTAGGAGATACTAGATGAATGAACTCCATTTCTGCCTTAAAATTATTATACGGTCTTGAGGGAAAGGAATTTAAAATGTTAATTAAAATATTAGTTAAATGGAAAACTTATTGTGAAGAATTAAATCTCTGTGCGGACCTAATATTCTCTACAATAAACTTATTTTCATATTTTACTGCTACAACACTCTCTTCTAACCTGACAACGCGTGGTTTGTCAATGAAGTAGATACTGTCTTCCAGCAAAATGCTTGAAAAGAACGAAGAAAGTATCAAATACTACTATGCATATGTAGCCAGTGTTATTCTAAGCATACATACTATATGATGTGTGTTGTGTTGACGTTATGTTTACAGCGTATAGTCTGCAAGACTCTGCATTAATATGTGTAATAGAATAGGGGTTTATTTTGACCGTCTCATGTAGCATATATATGTATATGTAAGTAGGTAGAGTGAGTGAAAGAATAATTGTTCACCGTAATAGCACATGCATTTGATGTTGGGATGTGCATTGCATGTTGACGAGCATTACTAACCCCGCCCTGTACTCTTTTCACTCAACACAATTTATCGGAAGTTTTCATCGATGGCAGTTGAAAAACACTCTCCACTATGTAGCACTTGTAGTAAATATATCTACGTCTCTTCTTGCGTTTCGTTCACAAGAATTGTAAGTAAATACTACATAGAAGGCTTAGTACTGATAAGGTCTGTAAATAATTTATAACTATGGATGATATTTGCGTTGCGTCTGAATTGTGTGAAGTTTGTATTGCATTGTCTCTCTTGACTTCTGGTTTATATTTCTACTTGATTGCTTGTTTTTATTATACATTGTTGGTATAATTGCTACTCAACCTCAATAAATAAATATATCTCAACTAGGGAATGAATTGTCGGTATTTCAACACCCTCTCTACACATATATGTAATAACAAATGATACGGACGTTAATAAGTCAATGATACAGTCATTAAAATATTTACCTGATTGAATGACGATTGACTTGATAATGAATAGAATAATCTGATAATGAACACAAGTGTGTGTATTGATAATTTACAACTTCTAATGTGATTGCAATTATTCTTTGTCACTTTTTAAACACTTATATATCTGCATGAAATAACTTAGTATAAACTGAAATGAGGTAGTGAAATGTGCAAGATTTAAGAGACCTTTGAAACTTCATCTGAAGAGCAATATCACCATTGTTTTTTATGATAGTTTCCGTTGCAACTAAAGTAGGATTAAGATCGCACGTTTTTTGTTACTTCCGGGTTTTAAAAACGTATCTATGATGCAGATAGAATTTTTTTATCACCAGATGTATAGACAAGTAGAAACCAGTTTCACTTTGCTTGCACTTGACCAGATGGATGAAACAATTGGAAGTTTGTGCAGTTTGATTTGCTTATTATAACCACGATTCTAGTTTCAATTCTCCTTTTATTCTTAACATTTTAAACTACTTTGTTTTGATGAGCGGGAGTGCAAAGTCTAATTCCGGTACAGATGACTTTTGTGTATGAAAAAATATATATTGACTTTAAAAGTTTAATTTTGCAACTATATTTTTGGTCTGCTATGAATTATGATCATGCTACTAATTGGTGAGCAAAGGTTGCTATGCAATTACGCAAAAAAGGTGGTAATTTTCTAATGCTGTTTTTAAAGAGTGCATAAGGATGATATCACCATTACGCTTTCTTTATACTTTAATAGATTAGCTTCTTTTGTTTCAGGGAAAAGAAAACGGATAAATAAAATAATATAATGTTACAAATCGGGTTATTATAAACATTTGCCCAGCCTACAAGATTATATGCTGTTCTAAAACTTCTTGGATTGATGACGAAAATTGATTGTGAATTGGCTAAACGCAGCTGGCACAGAGAAGGAATCCAATCCAAGGTTTGCTGGCTTGATACTAGATAAGGCCAAACTGCGTCAGCTGCCTCTGTAAACATAGCTTCTATACTTTTGACATGTTTAACCCAATAATATGCTGAAACTTTCGTTCCAAACTAACCAACTATGCTAATGCGAATTACTGGTTCTTGGTGATATTTTATTATATTGCAAAGACAGAGTATGAATATATTGCAGACAAAATAAAAATGTTGCTACAAAATCGTATGACGTTTTTGCATGACAATAAAGTTTTACAGATGCTTGACCAGAACCTTGGTTTATAACAATAATTGAACACTAAATTACTTTGAGAAAAACCGTTTGGGTGATGCCTATTTCGGTTGAATGTTTTATTTTAAAGGTAGAGATTATTTAGGAGACCTTTGTTCCATGTCTACAACATGATTTTATTGTGTGATTTGGAATTTTAACGTATCTTTAACAATGTTTTCAGTCATACCGCTACGATGTCACACAGTGTGGTAGTTTATAGTGATGTCTAGAACTGGAGAATCATGCCTCAGAGATGTAGTACGATGTCCCATCAGTCACATTATCCTGACACCAAGCCGACCAGTCCTAACATTAATCACTTAATGCTGAGTGCCTAGCAAGACAACTGTTAGTACCATTTTTATAAGCTTTTGGTATGACTCGGCCGGGGTTCGAATCCGCAAACTCCCGCATCCGAGGCGGACGCTCTAACCACGATTTTAATAATTCTCCATCTTAAGATTTGTATAATAATTTGTCTTTAGTCTTGATAATTAGTTTATTAAAGCAACTCTTAATTGCTATTAATGTTAATGAGTACATGCAATTCACAATTTTATCATTTGGTTTACATAAATATACGAACATAGCAGGAATACATCAATCGATGAAGAAATGCAAAGATTGAAGAAAGGATTAGAACTACACGTGAAACCAAATGAACGACTAAAATGTATACAAATATGAGCAAATTTGGGAACTAAAATATTATAGATGCAGAAAAGAAGGAAAAGAAACAAGAAAATGTATAAACCAACAATAGATTTAGAACGGAAGATCAAATATAAATATGCAGAAAATTAAGTTCCATGCAACAAGGGAAAATGTATAGGGCGTACAATCAAAACAAAAACAAATTCGTCCACAAACCTAATGTGGCATACTGATACGAGCCTATTTACAGTGACAAGATCAGTAAAATAAAAACTTGCTCTTTATGATATGTATTGGGCAATGACTGGTTTCCTTATGTTCTTGCATTAAATATACCATTCAATGGATAGAATAAAAATCATTTTCAATAGCTATAAAACAATGTTTGCTTGAAGTTATGTATCCTAAAATTTTAATAATTATGAAGTATTGTTAAAATTCATTTAAAAAAAACCAAAAAAAAAAAAAACAGCTATGAGCTAAAAGAGTGACCTGTGAAAAAATGATAGATAAAGTCGTCCATTTAGGCACAGCTCCCAACTTGTGTATCGACTTTATTTAAGCAGTTGGTTGGCTACTAATTTAAAAGTATTTTGGCAACTTAAGTGTGAATCCCAAATACTTTTATAGCCAAGGTATCTTGCCGAAAAATATATTATGTTGGTACTGTCTATTAGCGGCAGTGCTGGTGGTGATGGTAGTGGTGGTAGTGATGATGATGCTGATAAGAAAAGCTACTTTAAAATGGAGTGGTGAAATGCCACAATATATGCGAAGTGTGTATGAAGTGACTGGTAATAATTATTTTGAATAGCATAATTTGTATGATAGGTCATACTCTGTTAATTCTAAAGTAGTAGCCATATTATAGAAAAATAATTACTAGTTTAACTCGCATAGAATGAAAACTATAATACGTAATAATTCCAATTTTTATGAATGAAACGGATTTTCTGCAATATGATTGGATGTAAAGGGTCACGTGATACTAATCTGGAATTTTTTACACATCGATAAATTCTGCGACTACTTTCTGTTTACAATATAAATAAACATTTCAGACACATCATTCTGAAACGATTGTTTCATCTCTTAAATTTTAAATTCAGCAAATAAATATAACTAATACCCTTTTTATACTTTTCCCAATATTCATTGATTGAAATGCATAGTTTACTATACAATTTAGCGTTCGTCTGCTACATAGTCGAGCAAAATGGCCGATTACGGTGATTTTTCACTGCAATTATCTGCGGATTTTTTTGAACAATTAGATGAGAAGGAGTTAAAAGAAATAATAGCAGCGATTGAAGCAGATGGAGATGGATTTGATGATATTGCGATGGATATTACAAGCGCTGAAAATGAAACAGAACAGAGATTGATAAATTCCCTCACAGAGCACCCAATGACCTCCGTCACCCTAGCCATACACAACAACAACAATAATAGCGTGGGAACTGGGACAGTCAATTTTGAGGCTGTTTAGGGATATAAACCAAGATTCAAGAAATTATCTGAGGAGGACTTAAAAGCTATTGAAATAAATCAATACTCAGAGGCTACTAAACGAAACACAAAATGGGGCATTGGGATTTTAAATGGTAAATTTTAAATTTTTTAAAATTAATTTTGTTTACTTATTTTCAAACATGTGTGGGTGTTGGTGGCATAGTGTGAATATAACCACTTACACAAAAATAAAAATAAAATATTTATCAGACCATTATTCAAAGACTGAATGAAATTTTAAATGGTAAAACTACAAGAAAAAGATAATCAGATTATTCGCATGAAATATCTTTGATGAATAGATCCTGAACATATATATTGACATAGTACATACTATATTGACATGACAATTTAATGATATCTCCAAAATGTGACTTAACACCATTGAAAAATGTATATAATAATCCATAAAGTGATCGTTTTGCTAAGTTAAAATATCTTGGATGTGTAGTCATTAATTTCAATGAAAAACAAATTACATAACTTTTTGCGTTGCTATTCTTCTTCTGAAGATATACATCTTCTGTACAAATTTCAAAGACTTTAAATGTTGAAGGGTATAATTACTAATATCACCGTATTACATACATGAATCCCAAACATAAGTATACAATATATGTACAAATTGCAGGAAAGGTTGTTTTTATGTGGATTTCAAAATAACTTTGCCAAGTGTAAGAACTGTAGTGCTATGAATATTTTTCTATTTACTTACAGCTTGGTGCATTGAAATTATTGGATACAGACTTGACTTAACACAATCAGACCAGACGAGCTGAGTGGCCACTTAAGAAGGTTCTACGCTGAGGCCCAACCAAATTTTTTATCATCAAGGGGCCCAAAAATGCCAGCCGATCAGGCACAAGAATATCACAAGAATTCCTTGAAAAATGTTCGTGCTGCCATAAAGAGACACTTGAAGGACAATGGGAAAGATATTGACATTGTCAAAGACAAAGAATTCAAAAATGCTAATTCAATGTTAAATGCAAAACTGAAATTGAATTTAAAATCGGGTATTTCAAGGCCAACCCAGCACTACCAAGTAATTTCACTGGAAGAATTAGAAAAAATCAATGCGTATCTTCAAAACTTTGACCCTGTTGACCTTCGATTCAAAATATGGTATCTGCTGGCTATTCATTTTGTGACCAGAGGTATAGAATTTCACCATCAACTGAGCCTAACTTCCTTAAAATTTGACAATGATGAATCTGGCATGGAGTACATTACTCTAAATCATGAAACATTTAAAAAAACCAAAAAAAAAAAAACCACCAAGGTGGTGTTGATGAGAAGCTTGAAGAAACATCAGACAAAAGAATGCATGCAACTGGCACCAACACTTGCCCAGTGAAACCTGTAAAAATTTTCCTTCAAAAATGTGACAAAGCAGCAAAGGTCTTATTTACGCAATGCAGTAAAGAATCACTAAGATCTCCTGAATTTGCTGACAAATGGTAGACTTGTGAACCGGTGAAACCAAAGCAAAATTCTCCTCATTCATGCCAGACATGTGCAAGAATGCTGGAGTGCAACGCTACACTGGTCACTCACTCCGTGCAACAGCAATTCAAGCTATGAGTGATGCTGTGTTTGAAACCAGAAATATTTTGTTTATGACAGACCACAAACGTGAGGAGTCTCTAAAAACTTACAGTCGAAGACCTAGCACTGAACAAAAACAACTAATTAGTTCAGTTTTGGAAAATATGGCAAATGGTGGTCAAGCTCTGTCTGTATCAGACCCTAACACCAACCCACCTTTCACTTCAGATCAAAGTCAGCAACGATTGATAAAACTCTCCAATCCGAAGTTCGAACACTCTAATCGCACAGTCCTTCCAGCACTCCAATACTCAACTATGCAACCAAACAAAACATATGGCCGGTTTTGCTAGCAACTCTACATTTAACAACTGCACATTTAATTTCACATTAGATAACTAAAAGGGTCTTGCTAAGTATTAACGCTCTTGAAAATGATATAAAATGTTATTCCTGCATGAAATGTATTTAAGTTTTACCTTTATTTTGGTAAGGGATAACATCATCTTGTTCATATTTCCATGTTGTTCATTGATAAAATTCATAATAATTTAAGGTTTGCTTGGGAATTTCATTTGGCACACTTTCTATCCTCATCAGTTTGTTATTATGCAAGGTCATTGTCATCTAACCTTGCAGATAGGACTAAAATTATACAAGAATATTGTTATTGTTTTTATATAAAAATAAATGTGCTGACACTAAGGGTAGCCATTGCCTATGATGTAAACTATGAAGTTTATTAAAAAACGTAACTGTGACAGTAGTCCCATTTCATTTCACATTAGATCACTGAACTGGCCTTGTTAAGTGTTAACGCTGTTGCGAATGACATAAATGTTATTCCTGTATACAATTTATTTCATTGTTACCTTTATTTTAGCAAGGGATAGCATCATCTTGTTCATATTTCCATGTTGTTCATTGATAAAATCCATAATTATTTCAGGTTTGTTTGGAAATTTAATTTAGCAAACTTGTTCAATCCTTATCAGCTGTCATTATGTAAGGTCATGGTCATCTGACGTAGCAGATGGGACTGACTAAAATTGAACAAGAATGTTGTAAATAAACGAAATGTGTTCAAACCACGGGTAGCCATTGCCTAAGATGTAAAGTATGAAGTTTCTGAATAAACGTAACTGTGACAGCAGTCAATCTATTCTTGTCATTATGTACAGGTTATGTATTATGGGGCGATGTGAAGCGGCGAATGAAAGGGAACTACGCGCTACTTCAATTCAAATGCATTGTTGATGGAATACGTTCATTTGACGATAGAAAGGACAAAATTGGAATTATAAGGATCAAATGATCATGGTTGGGTATTTATCGATGTGTAAATTTTACCTAATCACTCACAAAGTTAACATAAAGTCCTTCGGACTTTATTTACTTTGTGAGTGATTAGGTAAAATTTACACATCGATAAATACCCAACCATGATCATTTAATCCTATAATAAACTTAGCTTTAATATATCCAGTTGAAAAACCAGATATTTAGAAGTACAAAATTTAAAGAAGAAAAGAAAGAGTTAGAATAATTAGGAGGAGAAAGAAGGATGGAGTGAGGGTTAGATACAGAACTATTTGGATTTTAGGAGAGAAGTGACCAAATACTTATGTAATTTAGGAGATATAAATTATAAAGTTATGCCACCAATGTTAAAAGCAATGGCTGCTGAACGTCAGCATGAACGCGTGGATGAAGCAAAACTATTTCATGTGAGTCTATATAAGGAGCGCGAGGTTGATCCTGTCGATCTCGAATTTCTACTTAATAACCGAGAAGTAACAAGACTGACTGACATAAGAATTCCATAACTGGTCCCAAATCAAGTATAACAGCTGTAAATGTTCTACAAAAAATGCCTAACGAAACACGCTTTGGATCTGATGGACAAACGGTACAACTGTATAAATGTGTCCAATAGGTCATAAACCTAAAAAGTAAGGTTCACGTTGGAGATAAATATTACTTTTAAGTATGTGATACAAAGTTGCTTTTGCATGCATTATAAGTATGATTAAAACTGTGCTTTCCACAATCAATATAGGGGGATCAAGCAAAGTTCCTAATAGGTTACGTTGGACAGAACATTAGAAACTTGCATGATTTAATGTTTCACTCCAAAAGCACAATATTCTTGGACAGGTTAGTTTGATTAATTTTGATAAAGCATTTGACTCAGTTACGTGGCCATTTGTTGTTCAAAGTATGTATTTTTTAAATGCTGATGAACCAATGATAAATTGGACCAAACATTTTTATCGATAATTTGGAAATCTGATAATTATATATGCAGACCAATATCTTAATAAACGGAGATTTATTACAGACAGTCCAAGTATGTCTCTGCTCGAAAATAGTGTTGATTTAACTTTAATGTAGTAAAATATAATGTATATGTAAACTGTAAATGGGAAGAGTATGCCATAAACTATATTATTGGAAACATGTGCTCTGTGGTACACAAATCTATACAGCTGTGTTCATGTTGGACTGATGTGTATATATAAATGTGCATATGTGTATTTTTGCGTATCTGTATTTTACTTTGAGTATTCCTATAAATGCATAAACCCATCTCTGGTTTATAGAAGTGCTAATATTTTCCAAATTTATTTGTATCTTATCTCTAATATATAAATATAAATATTATTTATATTTCTTTAACTATTCTCAATCTTCTCTCTCTTTACTTAGTTGCGTTCCTGTCATCTAAAAATGAAGAAACACAGTAGTCTAGAACTATAAATACTTTTAGTCTTTTAATTTGAGTATTTATATACTAATTAAGTTTATTATATCATGTTTAATGAAATACAATGCATTATTTATACGTTCAGATGTTATGTCGACTAAAGGATTCAATTGGTCTAGAACAATCTCGAAGGGATGACAAAAGGTGCACCTGTTCAATAATTTTGCCTTTTCTTTATTTATGGAACCAATGAAAAATTAATACAAGGTGTTATTTCATTACGCCAAATGTAAATTGCTCCAGTCATCTTATAAGGTAGAAGTCTTAATGGTGTGTCGTATAGTGTCGTAAATGACAAATGTACGGCTCTAAAGAAAAGGACTCATTTGCCATACGCATCACGTATCGAAGTATCCTTGATACATTTGAGGAAAAATACAATTCTGCAAACATAATCTTTGTAATTTCTGTATAGGTTTTAATACTTGAATATGAAGGACAAGAACGATGTTTTAATTTAATGTGAACATGTCTACCCAGGCTGTATGTATATATGTTCGTCTGTCTGTCTGTCTGTCTGTCTGTATGTATGTATTTATGTATGCATGTATGTATGTATGTATGTATGTATGTATATATGTATGTATGTATGTATTATTGTTTCATAGCATGGCAGCACAATACTGGTTATATGGTGTGCAATAATATTATTGTCTTCCACATTTAAATTCATGTATGAAGAATATTAGAAAAAGAAAATCTCTAGGGATATAGAATCTTTCCAAAACTTAAACATGACCAAATCACAGAATAAAGTTATAAGGGAAAGATGTTAAAATTCCATGAAAGGTATATCCTTAACACAAGAGATATATAATTGTCACATATACAGCATTCCCACGTGAAGACCAAAATTGCCATCACACAATTTATGCATTGAGATAACATCAAAACCTTCTACCTTGTAAAGTTAAATAGATGCAGCCGAAGCGAATGTGTTTCGCTGTCTTGATTCACCGTTAAGGAGTTGTGCAAAAGTCAGATAGACTTATTCAATATGTGATTCACACAATACTTCCTCATCTCTAACATTTTGTTTCAGATGAGGGATGCCGTTCCGATAATGGATTTAATGTTCTGGTGCTTCTTTGTGGAATTTTTAATAAGCATATTTTGCCGACTACACAGAAACTGCATTATCTTGTTAATATTTTACAGACATATATCAAACCCCCGAACCAGAAATGAGTTAGTAGCTGGTAGCATTGGCTGATTCATTTGCCTTTGCAATATTCTAAGCATATCATGTTTTATAGGATTGGTGATATTAAAGATTTATCAAAATTATTTTCCAAGGCTTTTAATGCTGGGAGGAAAAGAGTTTTGCGAAGTGTCGATTTGTTCAAAGATATTAGTTTGGCTGTAACTTCTCTAGTGAAATTGCAGGTTTTGCCATGTAACTTCCTGAAGATAACGACGTCATCTATTGCAATGGCAGTTCAAAACACACCATCCCACAACGACTCTCTCAAGGAAAGTGTAAAACTGCATATGTAATTCAGAAATCATCTTTCCACTCTGAGCATTGAACTAGACGTTGCTATTTTAAAATAATTTATTTTGACTTCTTTTTACAGCCCTTGACTATTTTATCCAGGCAATTTTATCCTCGTTTGGAGTATTACCGCACAGCAACCCAAGTAGGTTATTTAGTGCTGAAGCAGCTGAGGAAAATGCTATGCCTTTCTAAAGACACAACGCGAAGGCCGATCTGGGATGTCAGATTCCACCTTTAGGGCCGCACTTACAGAAACAAACCACTAAGCCACTGCAGCCGAATGTGCCTAACAAGGAAATAAAGAATATATATATATATATATATATATATATATATATATATATATATATATATATATATATATATATATATATATATATATATATATATATATATATATATATATATATATATCTCCCTCTGCCATGGCACAGTTACTTGAACATCTGACCTATTTTATAAGGGTCACACATTCAACAAAGACCATGCCAGGTCTGACTCTATATATGCTCAGTCAAGCATCAATATTTCCATCGCCAAGGCAAAATATAATGCTCATGCATTCATACAAAATACCCCAAAATACCTTTGCAACTACACTTGCTTAAATATCTTCTGTAATTGTTATTAGAAACAGTATAGTGTCCAGTAGATACTATTTAAATAACTATATAGAATTATCCAATAACATAGGAGACATTAAAATGATATTTGGAAACCAAATATTTTAGATTATTTTCAGTCTTTCAATATTTATTTTGGGTTTTGCAAGTTTAGTGAAGTCAAAGTTTATATTAACACAATTGTCTTTTGTGCTAAATTGTATATTTTATAGAAGCAGATATTCAAATACAATGTCCTGTTTAAGACCTTTTTAAAGAATAAGGCGATAGCATCTGGTGTATAGTCAGAAATAATATATAGAGTTCTAGCTTGGGTAATGGGAGGTGAGATTGGTAGTGTCGTGAGAGTTGTGTGCGCACAGGAAAATTTAGTCGCTATCCAGCAGGACTCTGGCCTGTGAGTTTGACAAGAGTCCGGTAATACTGACAGCTGAAGGCCCAAATGGGGCCATTTTAGTTTTCCGAGTTCGTCCTTAATTAAGTTATATTATCATTGTCCAAATTCAATATGAAATACAATATTTTAAATTGTGATATTTCATTTGACAGCATTTTCTGATCCCATGTAAGTCCCAAGTCTCAAGTAAGTTCCATTATTTTCTGAAATATAAGAATGTAAACATAATCGCACCTTATAGGATCAGATTGTATGCGCTTTTACCCGAAATTATAAACATGGCTGTGTAAAGGACCATTGTCACAGACAACAACTTTCATCAAGATCTTTTTTTCTTTTTTCTTTTTTTTTTAAATAAAAATTATGGGATACATTAAATAACTTACCATCAACTAAATACTAATCATGGAAAGACCTTGTTGCATTACAAACCACTTCATAAAGAAGAGAGAAAAAAAAGAAACTGCTAGTGCAACAGCAAACGTATAAGAAAGAATAAAAATGGCGTAATTCTTTGTCAAAATTGGAGCGGGATTTTAGCTGCTTGGTGCACAGAGACGTAGGCGTGATGTGCTACAATAAGCTACAAGAAGGACAGTAGTATCTACCATGAAATTTCGGAGAGTCTTCATAGTAACATCACTAATTTTACTTGATTTACGCAAACCTGAGGTGGCGTCGGAACTCAGAGTCTTGAATCAGACGACGCTTGCATATTATTTATCTACGTTTTGCACAACTACCTTCAGTGCTTTATGTACCATTTATTAACATGTTCGTACATGTTTTCAGAATACTGCGATTACACACATTAATTACAAATTAGTTTTTATTTGGAGCTGCAGAGGCTTTCTGAAGTGCCTTTTAAATTCCATGTGACCAGATCATTCCGGCTAATGAAAGAATCGTTCTTAAACCTTACAATCTCCCTACCCTCATCTTTGCAACTTATTCTTTCTGTTATGACGATGCATAAAAATGATAACATATAAATGCGTGACTGATCAAATATTAAGTGAGTTATTTGCATTAAGACCACTAAACGATTGTGATCCGTTATCAAGCCAACTGTAATTTTCGCGATTCCTCGGGCCCAATTGGACTAGATAAATTCGCACTACATTCAGATTTCATTGATGAGTTTGTGATCAACGTGGTATCACGAGTTAAATTGCCAGTTGTTGTCTACAGACATTCATTTGAACTCTAGGAATTTGATGGCTTCACGTTTGAATGCACAACAACTAAGGCATTTTTCTATGTTTGCGTGGCTTCAGCTCTGAGTGGAAACATATCCTTTTTTCTTAGGATCGACATCCTCTTTCTACATCCGGGCACAGGAACTTACCAGAGTCTTGTATTATCAGGTTATTTGCCTTTTTTGAAGAAGTATGTTTGCTATTGTGCTTAAAATGGGGTCCTGTTGAGAAACTGAACACACCTGCATTTGGAAAACTTTTATTAGAATAACAGTAAAGCAAGACAGGCAACCAATACTTGTTTGCTATAATATGTGCGTCTACAAGATTCCAGCAGGCAATTCCTTTTATGAATATTAAAACTGAAAACATAGTAAACGTTTTGACAAAGATGTTTACTCAGTTGTGCCTGCCCAAATCTGTCCAATCGGAACAATGGTCAAATTTTGTCTGGAATTTTCCAGCAAGTTTGCATAAATTAGGCATCCTTCAACTCAATGCTGCCTATCACCATGAAAGTCAAAGGGCTTTACAATGATTTCTTCAAACATTGGAAAATCTTATTCTGTCATATTGTTATGCTACTGGACAAGATTGGGAAGTAGGTATTCACACGAATCTTCAGAATTTAGTCCCTTTAAAATATTTTTGGACACAATGTGCGTGGAGCATTGAAGTTGTACAAACAGACGTCTCTTTCAAATATAGATAAACAAATTGATCTTCTCAATTATGTTTCTAATTTCAAATACTAGTTATCAAAGGCTTGTGAGATTGCAAGCACTAATCTGCTCTTTACAGTCAAAAATGAAACTAACTTACGTCAAACATAAAAAGGACAGGAACTGCAGCCTGGCGATATAGTTCTGGTTCTCGGGCACATACGGCAAACTCCTCTTCAGGCTAATTACTCTGGTCCTTGAAGACCATAACGTTAAAGAAAGTAATTGATTTAAATTGTAACATCAATACTCATGGCATGCGAACATAAAAACAGCTTTGTCATATAAATATGTTAAACGAATATGTTGATGGAGGTAGCCAGGTTCCTATGCAATCAATCAAGTTGTATCTGTCCCACACTGTGAAGACTAAAGCGATGGAATGCAATTAGGCTGTAGTGACTTTTAAGTAAGCAATCTTCGAAATTCCAGAAATAATGAATAATCTGAATCAGACACTTTCATACTTTAAGCCAATAGAAAATAATAAATTAAAGTAGCTATTACTTGAATATGAACAATAGTTTCCTGATGCTCCTACACGAACAAATAAAATTTACCATGACGTTCAAATTGTAGATTCCAAACCTGTGAAACAGCAGCCTTACTGGATGAACCTGCTTAAGCAGGAATGTTTCCCAAAATAAAAACATTTGCTGGATAATGATTTCACAGAACAGAGTAAAGGTTCACCATGTATACTTTCCATATGTGCACAGACAGTAGTAAGGTGAATAGTGTGACCCAAACAGATTCATTTACATTGCCAAACATCGATGACTCTATTGAAAAAAATTGGAAATGCAAAATGTGTCACCAAATTAGGCTTTTGAGAGGATTCTGGAAATTCCACTGAAGGAAAGGGCATAAGAAATTTCGGCACGCGTGACTCCAGAAAGACTTTATCAATATCAGATGAAGCCGTTTGGGATAAAAGGTTGGCCTTGCACTTTTAGACATTTAATGATTGTATATAGTCTAGATAAATTTGACGCCTATACTGATGATGTCATCATCTATACCAACACCTAGAAAGGTCACGACGGACTGTTCGAAATTTTTTTGGCAGACTCACTGATGTAAAGATTACAATTAATTTAACCAAACGTTTTCTTTGCCGTGCTTGTGTTACATTTCTAGGACATATTGTAGGACATGGACTAGTTAAACCTATAGATGCTAAGGTCATGGTTATCTCTGAATCCCCTGTGCCTATCATCAACAAGTCTGATGCTATTGTTGGGTATAGATGGATACAATCGGAAATTGTGTTCCAAATGTTTAATAATTGCTGTCCCCTGACAAAATTGTTGAGTAAGAAAACCATGTTTCATTGGTCTGAAAAATGTCATGAGGCTTTTGATAAGTTAAAGGTCATCCATAAGATTGCGCCAGCTTTTTAGCATAAACTTTCAGTTAATTGAATATAATGTCTGTTGATGCAAGTGATGTTGCAGTTAGTGCAGTATTGATTCAAAAAGATACAAATGGTGTAGACCATCCAGTGAGTTCTTGTTTTAAGAAATCAAACCAGCACCAGAGACATTATTCCACAATCGAGAAGGAATGTTTGGCTTTGATATTGGCCTTGCAACACTTTGAAGTGTATATTAGTCCAACGTGTTCTCCGATTATTGTGTTTAGTGATTACAACGCCCTTACTTTCATTAGCAAGATGAAAAACTAAAATAAGAGATTATTAAAGTGGAATTTTATGTTGCAAGAAAACAATACTGACAATAAGCACATCAGAGGAAAGAAAATCTAATAGGAGGTGCACACTCACCTGCATCTAAAAATTATATTGTTTCATGTATATAAAGTTTATAGCTTGTTTTGACAAAATGCTAATTGTGAAGTGTGGTCCAGCAGAGGACTACATAATAGTGTTTTTTTCAGGAAATTATTCAGTTTTGGTTTATGATCGTAGCAGAATCAATTGTATTATTGTTGTATTCAGTAACTCATTTGGGCTGGAATTTCATTCATTGAAATTATTTATTTACTGGAAACACAAAGTGGTGTTCAAAAATAATATACTTGGAAATATAGACTTAAATTAAGAGTAAAAAGGATATATTCTTGAATTGTATTATTGTGATCAAACAAAATGCAGTTGGCACATCACCATTCCACGAGTCACCACAGGAATATCAACACCTTTGATGTTGTATTTAGTTTGTTTTCCACTGAAGCGTATTCAGAACTTTCTTCATTGTGACTTCTATATATAATTCTAGGATTATATGGGATTTAAATTGCATTACTCTAAGTTCCTTTTTTGTTCATGTTTACTTTGTATGATAGAAAAAAAAAATACTTCTTGAAGTATAAAAAGCGTGCTGCGTCTGACTGTTTTCGAATACTTTTATGACCATAGACTCGTCATACTACGAAAAGCCTCCAACAGGCAACTGATGCATCCTTGCCTATAACGAGCATTTGCATAAAGACAAAAGATGTACTATTTCGGGTAGAGGGACCGTACCTGTCTATATTTGGATTATAAGCAAACACAGATCTATAACTTGCCACTGAAATTCCTTCAGGAGATTAGCGCGCAATAAACCAATACATGTCAGTATCGGTAAGCGATCCTAACTGGATTATCTCAGTTATATAAATGTATCCCAAACCATTCCAGTTGACGTAATGTGCGATATCTAGTAGTGTTACGAACTTTATCAAACACATCCGCAATCAACAACACATCGGCGCACAAATAGATCAAACTCGGAATAGACCTTGTTTGCATGTTCATAACATTTTGTTTCAGAAAGACCTTCGCCGGACAATAATTGATAAAATGACTCGACCGGTGCCAGAAGAGTTCTTGCAAAATTTGTCTCATCCACGTACGTATTCGTAGGGATAAGCCCCTTTGTATGTTAGCAAGTCAGTTGTAGTGGTGGAATATCGACTTGTGATTTGAAATCGAACATTGCTATCCGCTGCAAGGTTAATGGTTAGTTTATGCTGAATTGCGAATCATCTGCGAGCCAGTAAATTGCAGCTGATGACCCCTAAACGTCACGTAGTGTCCATACTGTATGGATTGACACTTACTGGCACGTACTAGTTGCAAATCTAGATTAGCCATATCCAATTTATTAATAATAATGTCTGCGGGCGAATGGGGTTGCTGTCAAATCCATTTCGTATAACATCGAGCTAGTTAAGAAATACCTCAACCGAATCCATATCACATTGATGAGTCAGTTTCCCCGTCGCATGTGACAAGAGTGTAACAAATTTTTCATGGAACTTGTTCAGCAGCTTGTGCTGTGTGTGTTGTATTTTTTGGTCCTGTTCGTTCACAGGAATGTCACCCCAGAAAATTATTTTGTTCATCCCAAAGCAGTACGAAACAGTTCTCACTGATGAAAGGATATAAATGCAAACTTCGACATTTCTAATATTGACTACAGAATATTAGTTAGTGGAAAATGTACCATATCGATTCGATGTACTCTGTCTTCTTTTACAACATTCAACTTATATCATGTACTATCCACTGGCACAGCTAGTGAAGATGGTCACACAAAACAATCATATTGATTGTTTTAGCATAGCACGTTGCCAAGAGTGGACAAACAACGTGCACCCTGAGTAACACTGAGGACGGACGTTTAAGTAAAACGTTTTCCTACAAGATACCCTTGTACTGCGGGAACACAAACTGCTATGCATAAATTTATGTGTGTTTGGATAATAAAGCAGTCAAAGATGGAGGGCCAGTCATTCATATAAGTCCAGAAAATCCAAAGGACAGACCTCGTCGAATGTTAGGGCCGGTGTAGGTGAAGATTAACACATGAGCAGGGCAGGTAAAGGTATTGCGATGAATCATTGAACAAAAAAATAGTAACGAATTGTGGCTTAGTAATTCCTGTTGAACATATATACACTACAGTGACTTAAGGATGATAAACTGCTAAAACGTTAAAGCGCAAACATGTTGTGTGATTACAGATCAAGATACACGTAGAAAATTGGACATTGGTAACTTTGAAATTTTGCAATAACATAACTGATCAACGGTAAATAGAGATGACTACTAGCACATAAATTAGTTTTGTTTTTTAACCTTATAATTGTATTACTCGTTTCATTGTCATCATGAGAAGCAGTACTAGTGGACAAGGACAAGTGTAAATGTATACATTATTCGTGTAATATGTTAATACATGCTAAATTATTTGCTGTAGTTTGTGCTGCTAGTCTTCGTTCTGTGAGTTATTGTCACCCGTACTAAACATTCACTCTCCCCTATTTCAAGTATCTGACTTTGTGTAGTGGAGTTCGTCTGGAAACTCGAGAATCGGGCTCGGCAAATATGTGTACTTGAGAAAGCTTGCCAGTGGGTCGGTGGTTCTAACCGGGGTTTACCGGGGTTCTGCCTCCACCATTTATACTGGCCGCCATGTATAGCCTATCTTGTGCTGCAAAATAGCGTTAAACGCCGCAACAACAACAACATCTGGAAACCCATCTTGTGTAAACCAAGTAAAATGTGTATATATTCAGATGGAAAATTCATAGTATCTCTCTCCCTCAATGTTAGTCTGCCTCTCTCTTTCTGTCTCTGTCTCTTTCTCAGTTGGTGCAGTAACCTGGAACGTATTCTGAGGGAAAGCTAAAGGTTAAAGGCACTATTTGGGATTGGTCAAATACACGATTTGGAGAGAAGTCAAAGTCTTAGAATTACTCCAATGTAGATAAATCAGATGTTTCTTTCGACTTTGACTGTCGGTTGACTGAACGCTGGTGACTCATAGTCCTCACGGGTTTTTGTAACCAGCTGAAGTAGGCGTTTACGTGGTAGTAATGTAATTTAAAGAATTACTTCTCCTCATTTAAAGTCATTTTATTTAACAAATATACATACACAAAGATTTCAACTTACTTTCGTTACCTTATAAACATCTTGTCGTGCACATAAACTTAAAATAAGAAAATTTTTTAAACTTCGACCTCCATGAATTGACACCCTCTCCATGTGAAAAGCCAGCATCTTGATCTCAAGTTTATGTACTTTGTCATATTCTCGGTGCCGACTAAATAGATAAATACAATGCATTGAAAGTAATACGAAATTGAAACCATGAACAGTTACTCATTGTGAAAACATGGACACTTGTGCAGGTCAGATGGTAATACGAGATAAGTATCTACTCAAAACGAGACTTGCTGAAAGCATAAACCAACGCAGATAGAAAATGGTATACTTTAAACCACAAGGATAATCGCAAGCTTGGATTATGTAACCAGGTTTTGAGCAAAACAAGGAAAATAGCAGATGCAATAATTCCATATAAGGTAAGTGCGTCAGTTTTATAATATGATACTTAGAAGTACATAAAATCGATCGTTTTCCTTCTCCAACGGTTGGAAATAGTATTTAAAATAGGTTAAAATAATCTTTTGTAAACGAAATCTTCAATTTTATTTCATATCCGCAACATATTATATGCTACATTTTTGTATAGATTTCCAATACATTTTTTATAATTAAAAGTTAACCTTGTGTTTTTATTTCCGTTTTGTACATCTGCTGGTACTGACTCCTGCTGAAAAACAAATACAATATAAGAGAAACCGGTTAAAGTTGCTGAAAAATTAATGGTGATTTAAAATGTATGCAAATTGTTAGATATCTACGTTATGCTACTTAAAAACGTTTTAGGAAGCAGCAACTACATTGTTGCTTTTTCTTAATTTTTATTTACCCCAGGCATAAAAACGTGTCAAGGTTAGGGACCCTATACTCAAAGATTACAATAATAGATTATATTGAAAGTCACTAGTACCTTCTTAATTGAAATCGAAAACAATTGTGCTCCATCAAATGTATTTCATCTGTTGCCTAAGATATAAAAGAAAAAATGAAGAAAAGGTCAAAATAAAAAAGAAAGGATGGTGATAACCCAAGAAGAACAGCTGTAAGACAGAGATTGTCTATTTTCTTTGGAAGGTGTGTGGCGTGTATAAAATTAGTGAATAAGACAGACATTCTAATAGATAAGGTTTGACTATTTTTTTTAAAACTCAAGGAAGTATGAAATAACAAAACGCTGTGCAAACTTTGTGTAAACCGCGGAAATAAACGGTCAAGCCTTATAACTAAATTCAACAGCATAAATAGTTGAATGAACTTATAGTTTAAGAGCATTATTTTATTTAGTTATATTTTGAGTTTCATTCATTAGGCGCAATAATACA
This sequence comes from Megalonaias nervosa, assembly GCA_016617855.1. NCBI lineage: Eukaryota > Metazoa > Mollusca > Bivalvia > Unionida > Unionidae > Megalonaias > Megalonaias nervosa. Next base: position 17,664 of record JAECUM010039051.1, on the reverse strand, counting down.
GAACAGTGAAGATTCATGATGCATATCTACAGGAAATCAGAGAAAAACATTGTTTTTTAAAGCCACGCCCACTTCTCGGTTGAAAATGAGGCCACCACGACAGTTTAAAAAATCAAAATCCATACATGCAGTATATAAATAAACGTCTACAAAGACCGTTTCGTTCTGTTCAGGAGAAAACACGGTTTTGTTCTTCATTTTCATCGATGCATAAGACTATATACAAATCACTGAGCACAATGCCATTTCGCTCTGTACAGTCATGTCTTTATATATCGCGATATGTAAGCAGACGATGTATATTTAATCATTTAAAACTCGTAGCATTGGCAAAGATATGTCGTTTATTTGTAGAAAGGTCAAGTATTTGATTCATGATTAAAATCTAACGAAAGAATACTATACAGGCTTTTAAATATTATGTAATTGCTCGTATGCAAATTGCTTGAGTTGCGCTCCTAACGCGAAGGTTGTGGGTCAGAGCTCACTTGTATCCACCAAGAACCTTTTGTTCATTTATTGTTTTCTAGAAACAAATGTCAGATTCCCATATTGTAACGGAATAAAGATTTCATATCATACAAAATACATACACACCATGTTGAATTTCTCATGGTTCCGTCATGTCTTTCACATCAAGATATGTAAGTAGACGAATAGTATTTATTCATTTAAAGTGTATTTTACTTGTAGCGTTTGCAAAGATATCTCATTTATTTGGAAAAGAGGTCCAGTATTTGGTTCATAATTAAAATCTTACGTAAGAAGTCTGACTTTGAGTGATCATATATTCTAAATATATTTCTCGCTGAGTATTATGTACAGAACAGTAGTTCGCCTGGTCTTGGCTTTAACAAAAAATTGGGTTCATACTAGTGTTAACTCCCAAAAATTGAAAAGGGACTGGCCAATTACATTAAATCGCAATGACAACAAAAACCATTTAATGATTGTACATTGATTTAAGTCCTGATGTGCTTCATTCATTATTTATATTATGATTAAAGGTTCTCTTCAAAGAATCCCATTTCTAGAGAGTGTTTAAGCCAATTAGTTATTATTTGCCACATAAAATTCAGAAGTATACATAAAATTAAACGTTTCTTCCAAAACCTAGTAGATTCAAATATTGTGCTGCTTTTTGTTCTGTATATATATATATATATATATATATATATATATATATATATATATATATATATATATATATATATATGTGTGTGTGTGTGTGTGTGTGTGTGTGTGTGTGTGTGTGTGTGTGTGTGTTTAGCAATAAAATGTTTCCATTTTAGTACTGACCAATTTGTTGATATGTCACTAAGAATCAAATAATTTGAAATCCCGTATTTGCATTACATACCGAGAAATGTCTGTTCCATCATATTAAAGTAGGATTTTGGATTTAATAATCTATGAAATATTCTACACTGTAATCACTGAATTTTAGAATATATAGCGCTATTAAATATTGTTTTGTAAATTAGTTTCCATATCTCTATGTTGGAATTTGACGAAATCCCCATTACATATTTCATAAGGTATTAATATATTATTGCTTAGAATTCGATGCATGGCGTCAAGAATAAGGAAAGGAATTGCTCGTTTGTCCATTTAAAAAGACGTTTACTAGTAACAATACTAGATCTTTAATTCCCAATCATCCGTAGTAACGTTAACCTATTTCGGGCACTGATTTTGTGATTTCCATAACCTGATGTAGTAATGATACTAAATAGCTTTCCCAAACCCATGTAGTAACACTTTCCTATTTGCATGTTAGAGTAAAACATACTTTGTGATTTTTATGACTTAATGTAGTAACAATGCTACATTGTTAATCCCCAAACCTCTCTTTTGCACCATTACCTTATTTTCCTGTGAAAGTATACAACTGATTTTGTGAGCTCCGGAACCGGATGTAGTAACAATACTGTATTATTTATCCTTAATCCTATCTAGTAACATTACCCTCTTTCTAAGTGACAGCATAATGCTGACTTTTGTGATGTGCAAGACCTGATGAAGTAGCAGTGTTAATCTCAAAACACGTGTAGTAACATTAACATATATCCATGGGAACAGTCTAACATTCATTTTGCTATTTTAAAAATCTGAATTAAAATTATTCCATCTGTGCCTCACACTGCCTACGGAATATATAATTAAATTTGGTTTTGTCCTTCTTGTTCGACCTCAAAAGCATTTTTCACGGTAATGTTACTCTACTGCTTATAAACTGTGACTCATCTTCCTATGTCAAGATTGTTGATCCCCATGGTCAAAGTAGTAATAATAGACATATGTCTCTGTGTAGAATAGGAAAATACCAACCGAGGCTAAGAATTTAAAGTTCTATACAATGCTCTGTTAAGTGTTTGATGCTATATTCCTTTTCTATCATTTTGCACTAAATAAGTGGAGTCCAAGTCAACAACGCGTATGATGAATACTGATATAACATTCAAGCTGAGAAATATGCACAGAAAATTTCCATAAATTAAAGTAAAGCATAACAAGTTAGATTTACACAGACGATTTCAGTGTAAATTTTCGGTGATGTATAAAAACATTTTAGCTTTCATAAACAGCAGTTAAAATGGTTATAGTAATGACAATGCATATTGTCTGAATTGCAATAAATGCAAAATTGTGAGTTGGCAATTTATCCTGGATACTACGATCTTCCATCTATAAATTCCTTTATCTTGAACACTAGAGATAACGATTTCTTCCTAAACACATATAATAAACTAAAGATCATATAATATAGAACAGTACATGAGGCAATATTTAATATTTAAAGGATTTTGTCACCCAAAAAAATATCCGAAGAAGAGAAGCTCAGTTAAAGAGTTATTGACCCAGTAACGCATGGAGGTGTGCTTATAAACAAATAAATATATTATATATATATATATATATATATATATATATATATATATATATATATATATATATATATATATATATATATATATATATATATATATATATATATATATATATATATATATTAAAGAATATGTAATTTAATTACTTGCGTGTTAATTTTAAATTCTTTTTATTTTATTTTTGTATCATTACATTTCATTGTAATGATTAATTTCACGGGGATTTGATATTTTTGAAAGAGATATTATGTTTATATAAAACGTAGTATGACTCGCATAAGCACGATTTTAGCATGCCGTGGTTTGTCGATTTAGTAAACATTACGCGAAAACGATTGGTTATTGCCAAGGTCATTTTCTGGCCTACGTGTAATTGCATTGTTTACTGCGCTACTTGATGTTGAAATAACCACACGTTCCATCGTGCGCGCATGAAAAGACGTCTTAGTTCAGTTTAAAAAATACTCAGATCCCCGTGAAATAGTCAGTCGTATAATATACCTTCAAGAAGAAAGATATATTCCTATTAGGTGCCGTAAAGAGTTGTATTTTTACATCTTTGGAGCTCGAGATGTATAATCAAGCTGTTCAGAAGTTCACCTATGTTTTAGAATATAACAATCTATTCCCTGGAGAATTATACAAGTAATTTCTTTGTATAAAAGTTTTAGGACAATGACATTTAGTGGAAATTTATTCTAAATTGGAACATTACAAGTTGTGGTTCAACGTGGAACTCTTGACATTCGTATAAAGACTTCACCTGACGTCATCATCCTCCATCTTGGAACGTCATCAAGATTCGAACCTGGATTCAGTTAAAACTATTTAGTGATAGGACTTGTATTTTTTCAATACTAGGATAAATATTTGCATTGTCTTCACAAACTGAAAGTCCTATTTTCTATTTTCACCTTTTCACCGTGTTTTCTAGGGAAATAAATTATTTTTGTTAAAACTTACAAATCTTGTTGGTTTCACTCTTTTCTTTTGTTACTTTTGAACAAGCCTATACGTAACAATGGAAAATTAGGGTGTCGTCTTTGGGATATTTGAATTTGGCTAATATATTTCAGAAAATTGTTTTTTGAAATTTAAATTCCTCTAGTTTTCAAATCCCAAGTACTATTTTACATTTGTTTTTAAATCTTTAGTGAAAACAACAGGCTTTCATTCAGAATGTCATCAAAAGTAAAACGTTTTCTTTCTGGTCCAACTCAGGAGCAGTTGGATAGTCTGAAAAAAGATGAGTTGCTTGAACTTGCAAGAAAGTACGATCTTTCTGAAGCAAAATCTTCCTTAACGAAACAAGAAATTAAAAGACTTTTGATTCAATATTTAGTAGAAAAGAATGATTTTGATGAAAGTGTTTTAGCTTCGGTCAGTAAGTCGGTATCGGACTCTGACATAAAAGTAATGGAATTTAAAATGAAGTACAAAATGGAATTGGAGTTAAGGAAGCTTGAGCATCAGAAAGAGGAAAGAGAGAAAGATGAACAAATGCTTTATGAAAAAGAGGAGAAAGAAAAACAAATACAATTAGAAGAGAGAGAGAGAGAAACAATTGTGATTGCAATTTGAAGAGAAGCAATTGCAATTGCAATTTGAAGAGAATGAGAGAGAGAGAGACAGGAGAGGGAGAAAGATAAAAAAAACAATTACAATTAGAAAATGAGGATAGAGAGACAGGAGAGGGAGAAAGATAAACAAATGCAATTGGAGTTTCAAAAAGAACAAATGCACGTATAGGTGCAAAAAGAGAAGGATGAAAAGGAATTTCAAATTAAAATGAAAGAATTTGAGCTGGCAAATGAAAAGGGTTATTTTTCAATTCTACTTCACATAAAAATTGAAGTTTTGACATTACAAAAATTATTAAGTTAGTTCCCCCTTTTAGCGAAAAGGAAGTAGACTCATATTTTATTTATTTTGAAAAAGTTGCTGGAAATTTGAAATGACAAAAGGAACATTGGACTCAATTATTGCAATGTGTACTTTTTGGCAAAGCCCGAACTATCTATGCATCCCTGTCAGTACAACAGAGTTCTGACTATGATTTGGTTAAGGAGTGCATCTTAAGGGGTTATGCGTTAGTCCCTGAGGCTTATCGGCAAAAATTCAGAAACTATATAAAGGAAGCTAGACAAACGTATGTTGAATTTGCAAGAGATAAAGAGCAGTTATTTAAAAGATGGTGCCTAGCCAAGACAGTTGAACATGATTATGAAAGTCTTGAACAACATGTTTTACTTGAAGTGTTCAAAAACTGTGTTGCTAATGACATTAAGAATCACCTTGAACAGCATAAGATTGAAACCTTGGAAAATGCTGCTCTTGTTGCCTAAGAGTATTCCTTAACTCATAAAGCTCCTGTTGTAAGCAAATCTTTCACTCAGCAGTCTATTGGTAGAAAGGTATTTCAGCCCAATACGACTCCTCCTAAAACTCAATCTGGCACAATTTCTAATAATCAAGCTTCTGATAAACTTGATTAAAAATCCTTGTCTATTCCTACGTGTACCTATTGCAAGATAAAAGGACACGTCATTTCTGATTGCTTCAAACTGATATATAGGCATCATAATCAAAGTAGACCGATTCCAAATACTCTTGTTTCTAAGATTTCAAGGTCACAGTCATGTATTGAAAACAATACATTTGTTGCGTATGAACCATTCATGTCGAAGGGCCCTATATCACTCTTGGGTGATACGGCCAATCTTATCCCTATCAAAATTTAAGGGATACATGAGCTTCTCAGAGTCTTCTGTTACCAGGTACTTTGCCTTTCTCTGAGAAGTCCTGTTCTAATTTCTGTTACCTCACTTTGCCTTTCTCAGTCCTGTTCTAATGAAAGTGTTCTCATTCAGGGAGCAGACTGCGGCTTTGTTAATGTTCCTCTCCATTGTGTAAATTTGTCACCAGACTTAGTTTCAGGACATGTGACAGTCGGAATAGTGTCTAACTTTACCCGATTAGGGCATTCATTTGTTGCTAGGCAACGAACTAGCTGCAGACAAGGATGTAGTTAATCCACTTGTAACTGACAAGCCTTCTTTAGATCTGAAAGTTGATCGAATTGAAAAAGAATACCCTGAGTTATACCCAGCTTGTGCAGTTAACAGAGCTATGGCAAAGAAAGCTCTTGAGAATGATTTTGATAAGGAAGGTATTCCTTTGGCTGACACATGTATTGGTCAGGCTTTTGATGAGATCACTTTCACTTCTAATTTGGATCCTCTTTTAAATACTCATTCCCTTTAATCTAATCAGGGTGATAAACTACAATCATTTGTCGTCGAGCAGGAAAAGGATCCTAGGATCTCCTGTTTGTTTCAGAGGGTCATTAGTGAAACTGAAGCCACTGAAGTACCTGTCTGTTATTTCATTAAAAATGGAATTGTTATGAGAACATTTAGACCTTCCGAGGTATTGCTAATGACGCATGGTCAGTGAACTATTAGATTGTAGTTCCAAAATCTTACAGACAGGAAATACTTAGTTTGGTCCATGAAACACCTCTGGCTGGTCATTTACGGATTAATAAAACTTATCACAAGATCTTGACTCACTTTTATTGGCCAAAAATCAAAAGTGATGTTTATAAATTTTGTAGATCTTGTCATACTTGTCAAATGGTAGGAAAACCCAATCAGAAGATACCTAAGGTTCATCTGCAACCTATTCCTGCATTTAACGAACCACTTGGCAGAATTACGGTAGATTGTGTTGGTCCCTTACCTAAGACCAAGTCAGGCAACCAATATCTGTTGACCATTATGTGTGCATCAGAAAGATTCCCAGAGGCATTTCCTTTGAGGAATACAATAGTAAAAGCTTTGATAAAGTTGTTTCCTCAATCTGGCCTTCCCAAATTTGTTCAATTAGGTCAAAGGTCAAATTTTCTGTCTCGAATTTTCCAGCTTGTTATACTTGAAAACGGCACTCAGCAATTCAAGTCAAAGGTGAAACTATGGTTTCACAAAACTTTACTTGAGAGAATTTTTTAATCCTGTAATAGAATTCATTCTCTCTTGCTCATTCTTCAAAATTTACTTCAAATTAGATTTCATGGCCCTTGCAAAGTAAAGAAGAAAATGAATGAGTTAAATTATACTAATAGTACTCTGGTCTAAATAAATTAATGGAGTACTAGTATATTTAAAGAGATAGCCAAGTAAAGCATGGAATTAATTTAGTTGTACCTGTCCCACCAACTGAGGATTTAAGTGAAGAAATTCAATCGGACACTGTTGATCTTGGAGAAATAAATCTTCGGAATTCGGAAATTATGAACAATCTAGACCAGAAACGTTTACATTTACAACAACAAGAAAGGAATGAACTTAAACAATTATTATTCGAATATGAGCACTTGTTTCCAGATATTCCTACAAAAAAAAATTTTTCATGACGTTGAAATTGTAGATTCAAAACCTGTGAAACAAAGTCCATACAGGATGAACCCTCTCAAACAGGAATACTTGAAAAAGGAAATTCAGTATTTGCTGGAGAACGATTTCTTAGAGACCAGTAAAAGTGATTGGAGTTCACTATGCATACTTGTTCCGAAACCGTATAAAACTCTCCGTATGTATACTGATTATAGGAAGGTGAACAGTGTGACAAAAACAGATTCATTTCCATTACCAAGAATCGATGATTGTATTGATAAAATTGGAAATGCCAAGTACGTCACCAAATTTGACCTTCTGAAGGGATTTTAGCAAATTCCACTTACGGAAAGAGCAAAAAAAAAATCGGTATTTGTGACTCTAGATGGACTCTATCAATATAAAGTAATGCCGTTCGGGATGAAGGGTTCCACAAGTACGTTTCAACATTTAATGAATACGATTACCTCTGGTCTAGATAATTGTGATGCTTACATCGATGATGTCATCATCTACAAAGACACTTGGAAAGAATATCTAGCCACGATTCGGAAATTCTTTGAAAGACTCACTGATGCAAATTTGACAATCAATTTATCTAAAAGTGAGTTTAGTCCTGCTTGTGTAACTTTTCTAGGACATATTGTGGGACATGGTCAAGTTAAACCTATCGATGCTAAAGTCAAGACTATCTCTGATTTTCCTGTGCCTGTCAGTAAAGAGCAACTGATGCGAATTTTGGATATGGCCGGATACTGTCGAAAGTTTTGTTCCAATTTTTCTGATACACGATTAATCCATTATGTGGCTCTGGATACATATTTTGAAAAGTCGTACAACATCATTTTGTTTTATGTCGTACTAAGATATTATTCGAGAGGAAAAACATTTGTTTGCACTGTTCAGTGGAAATATAAATCCTCATTGTAAACTATATTGCTATTCCTGATATGTGGACAGTTATTTTAAGGAATTCCGGACAACGCTATCTTGACAACGTCAAAGTGTTTGGGGACCAGTACATTTCCGGTTTTGAAATTTTAAAGGACCTTTCCATTTATATAGCACTTTCATAGACCTTTACAAGGATTGGTTTGGATTCACTTCATGATACTGTAAGTTCCTCACATTTTCAGTTATGTCTTTTAAAGTTAAATTGTTTGTTAAGTGTTACAAAGATTGTTGGTTTTCCTTCTTTATGTTACTTAGTTAATGACCATAGATTCGCAACAGAAATGAGAATTTTAGATTTATTACATAGAAATTGAAATTGTATTAAATCTAAATTTATTTATTTATTTCATTTCTAAACCTGCTGTTTTGATTTTACATGGTGAAACCAACAAACGTTTACAATGTCAACTAAAGTCGACCATTTATTTTGAATCCCACCCAGAAACGGTTAAAATAATTGAAAAGGGATGAAAGGATCCGACTTGCCAGACAATATGATCTTTCAGAGGCAAAGTCATCTTTGCTACAACAATAAATGAAAATATCTTGATTGAATATTTGATACAAAAAATATTTTCGATAAAGGTGCTCTGGGTTTGATTAGCAAGTCTGATTCTGGCTTTCACTTACAAGTCATGGAATTGAAATTCAAATACGTGGATAAAATTGAATTAAGAAAAATTGAGCTTCAAATTAAAACAGAAGAAATGGAGATGAAGTTCAAAATGCAGAGAGAAGAAAAAAAGATGAAAATGCAATTGAAATTAAAAGAATTAGAGCTGGAAGGCATAAAGCATTCCGTTCATGAAAGTTCAGCTTTCTATGTTATCAGAAATATAAAATTAATTCTCCCTTTCAGGAAGAAGAAATAGATCAATATTTATTTCATTTTGAGCAAATAGCTACTAGTTTTAAATGACCAAGAGAGCACTGAACTTTGTTTTTACTGAGCGTAATTATTGGCAAAGCTTGTGAAATATATACTTCACTCTCAGTAGAAGCACGTGCTGATTATGATTTGGTCAAGGAATATATCTTGTAGGCTTATGAGTTGGTACCTGAAGCATATCAATAGAGGTTTTGGAATTGCAGGAAAGCAAAAGATCAAACCAATGTCGAATTTACATGGGAACAAAAGGAACAGTTTGATAGGTGGTGAGCTTCTAAAAAGATTGAGAAAGATTATGACAAATTTAGACAACACATATAGTGTACGATTTAAAGAACTGAGTCCATAGTGACTATAAAATTTACCTTGATTAACACAAGATGGATATTTTAGCAAACTCTGCTTATGCAGCTGACGAATATTTCTTGGCTCAAAAAGTTTTGTTTTTCAATAAGTTTTCCCTCTCAGGAGATTGTTAGTAAGAAATCAACTCTGACTCAAGCGAGTACTTGCAAATTTCACTCTGTCCAACTAATAAGACAAGACTGATCAGAAATTCTTATCTTTTCCTAAGTGCAAATATTCCAAGAAATCGGGGCACGTGATTTCTAATTCTTTTAAGTTCAAAAGTATCAAACAGAATAAAGACAGAGAAGTTCCAAATGTTCTTTTTCTTATAGGTCATGGTCATGGTCACGGTCATGTATTGGAAACAATACTTTTGTGGGGTTAAACAAACCCCAGCCTGATTCTATTATAGAGAATTATGAATCATTCATGTCGAAAGGTCCTATATCGCATATTGGTGAATCAGCCAATCCTATCCCTATTAAAATATTAAGGGACACAGGAGATTCTCAGCGTTTTTTATTATCAGGTACTTTGCCTTTGTCAGAGAAGTCTACTTGGTCTGAAAATGTTCTTGTTCAGCGACTAGAGTGCGGTTTTATTCTAATTCCTCTACATAATGTGAATTTAACATCAGACTTAGTTTTAGGGCAAGTTACTATTGGCGCTGTGAATTCTATGCTCGTTGAGGGTGTTCATTTTATTGCTAGGCATTGACTTAACTGTAGTTAAGGTTTTGGTTAATCAACATTTAACTGACAAGCCTTATTTGGATCAAAAACTTGATCCAACTGAAAACGAAATCTTTTACCCTGCTTATGCAGTTACTAGAGCTATGACAAAAAGAGTTCTTGTAAATGAAGTTGATCAGAAAAATAATTCTTTCGCTGACACGTATATTGGTCATACTCTTGATCAGGTCAATTTTTCCCCTGTTACTGACCAATTGAACGGTATCGATCATTGTGATCCTCTTTTCACCACTCGTTCTCTTATGTCTACTCAGGGTGGTAAACGACAATCACTTGTCATCGAACAGACAAAAAGATCATGAGATCTCCTGTTTGTTTCAGAGGGCTATTAGCCAATTTGAAAAATGGGGACCTGATGAGAACATGGAGACCGTTTCGTGATTTCGAATGGTCAGTAAGCTGTCAAAGTGTGGTACTTAAGTCATATAGACCGTAAATTCTCAATATAGTCCACGGCACGCATTTGGGTAGTCATTTGCGAGTTTCCAAGACTTACCACAAGATCTTATGTAATTTTTTTATTTGCCGGAAAATAAAAGTTATGTTTCCAAGCATTGTAGATCTTGTTTTGCTTGTAAATTGGCACGTTTTAGTCCCTTGAACTATCTTTTGGATATGTTGTCCATGGATCAGTAAATTTGTTAAACGGAAAACCTTTAAGAGAAGATTTTTTTACATTACGTCTTTAAATGGCAGCAAACAATCTGCTGCTTACTCACTCAAAGATACAAATAAGGCAGGTCAAAACTATAATGGCAATAACGCTTCAACTTGGTGATAAAATTTTGTCTCTTTGCCAATACTTCGAAATTTTCTTCAAGTTAGATAATATGGTTCTTATAAAGTTAAAAGAAAGTGATTTTAAACTATATCAACACTCAAGGGAGGCGGAATATATACATATGATGACGTACAACATGTTCAGTCTTTAAGATTCTGAAATATTAAAGACTCTGGACAAAACACGTTCACATCTACAGCCACAGGAAAAGAATGAGTTGAACCAGTTAATACGTGAATATGAGCACTTGCTCCCAGACCTTCCAACTCCAATAAACAAGATCTACCATGATGTTGAAATTATGGATTCCCAAACCTGTAAAACAGCACCCATATAGGATGTATCCTCTCAAGCAAGAATGTTTGTAAAAAGATGTTGAGAATCTGTTGGAGAATGACTTTACTGATAACAGCAAAGTAAGTGGAGTACACTGTATTCTTGTGCCGAAACCAGATAATTCTTTCCGTATGTCTACATATTACATAAAAGTGAACAGTGTCACCAAAACAGACTCGTTTCCAATACCAATAATTGATGACTGTATTGATAGAATTGGAAATGTAAAATATGTCACCAAGATTGACTTGTTAAAAGGATTCTGGCTGATTCCACTTACCGATAGAACAAAAGATGTTTCGGCCTTTGCAACTCCAGATGGACTTTATTAACACAAAGTGATGCCATTTGGTATGAACAATTACCCCCTACTTACAGTTGTTTAACGAACATAATAACATATGGTATAGATGACTGTGATGTATACATCGAGGACGTCATTATTTACAACGAGTCCTGGAAAAATCATCTGGATGCTTCTTTCGCGTGACAGAGTCATATTGTACAATTAATGTAAGTTCAAAAGAATTTGGCCGAGCTTGTGTCACATTTTTAGGACATATTGTGGGACATGGTCAAGTTAAGCCTGCAGATGCTAAGGTTAATGTTATCTCTGAACTCCATGTAGCTATCAGTAAAAAGCAACTGATGCGATGGTTGTGTATGTCTGGATAATATCGGAAATTTTGATTAAATTTTTCTATAATTGCTGAGCCACTGACCAATTTTTATTAAGAAGGAAGATCACGTTTTATTGGTCTGAAAAATGTACAAAGGCGTACAATAAATTAAAAACCATAATCAAACGTGCACCAGTTCTAAGCTCCAGATTTCAACCAATCGTTTAAGATGTCTGCTGATGCAAGTGATTATGAGGTCACCTTCCAAACTTTCCAAGAACAGGTCTTCAATGTGATCTTCAATAATCGCATCGACGATATCTTTCACTTATGAAGCAGGAGCTAAGAGCCACCCAGCACTGTAGTTGGAGATCTGACTGTAAGCCTCCATTCATCAAATAAATGTGTGCGTTGCTGCTGCCTACCACATAAGCTGCATCCCGTTCTCGACTGATGGATTCTCGTCATTCTAGTGTTCTTACATACTTTCCCTCAATGGCACTTTCTTTCCGCCGTAACACCAGTCATTGTCATTTGACTAATCGTTTTGTCGTCGTTGTCTCCTCTCTTGGGGGAATTTTCTTCTGTTATCGCGTGCAACATCTTTGGTATTGTTTTTCCAAAGCGTGCAAGACGAGAAGCCACCACATCTTGCGCCAGGTATTAGTCTGTCCTAGAAGCTACCTGTCTCTCCAGGAGTCATCAATATTCCTTAGCTGCCATCCAACCTTTCCTGGAAGTCACTGATTATCCAGATAAAATTGTGTAGATAAACAGTGGGTGAAACTGCTTTCCACAGGCATCATCAGCCGAGTGACTATCTTTCTGTGAATGTTTCGCCCCTCCAGATGACGGGGCGGAAGTAATGATCAAGTACTGGCAGTCTGTGATGACCGCCATATTTTGTCATTACCTCTGAGCCAGAGCCAACTAGATGCTCTCTCTGCGACCATGCTTAGTACTTGCACATCAGTCTTGATTGCCCTTCCTGTTATTCCCAATGGACTGAACATCCTCCACACCGACTGGGCCGGAAATCCTCTATAACCAACTTCCACAGTTGTCATTCTGGTTAACATTCCATTTTAATCAAAGAATTTGCGCAAATATTTATCTTATCATGATCGACAGACAAATGCGTGTATCTTGATCTCGATTACCGCCAGGTGAGAAACAAAATGCTCACACCTTCTTCAAAACCGCTTCCTTTCATGTTAGCAAAGTTTCAATAAATGGGTAATGTAATGCGAGATGTTCTAGTTAATGTTGTTTCGGATAGCCTCATTGCAACCATGAAAGTTTTACATCAACAGGTTTGAAAATCCTTTGGTCAACTCAGTGTTGTAAAATTGACAACTAATTTAGGCAAAAGTGAATTTTGCCGTGCCTGTGTACATGTTTAGGACAGATAGAGGGCCACAATCAAGTCAAACCTGTTGAAATTAAGGCCAATGCTATTACCTGTGCATATCAGTTAAAAGCAATTGATGCGATTTTTAGATATTGGATATTATCGGAAATTTAGCTCAGATGATTCCATAATTCCCCTGACCAATTTGTAAAGCAAGAAAATCAAGTTTCAATGGTCTGCAAACTGTCAGGAGTCTTTGATAAACAAAAAGCCATATGTAAGAGTGCACGGGGTTTTCCAGCCCCAGATTTCAGTCAATGATTTCAAATGTCTGTCGATGCAAGTGTTGTAGCTGTTGGTGGAGTATTAATTCACAATGACAAAATTTTGTTGACCATCCAGTGTGTCATTTTACTGCAAAAAATAAAAAAGCGCCAGAGAAATTATACCACAATAGAGAAGGAATGTTTAGCTTTGATAACGGCTTTGAAACACTTTGAAGTGTGTATTAATTCAACTTCATCTCCGAGTATTGCACTGAGGGACCAATACCCTCCTGCTTTCAGTAACAAAATGAAAGACAAAATTCAGAGATTGTTAGCATGGAGTTCGATGTTGCATGAATACATTATTGACATTTGGCAAATCAAACGGATAGATAATCTGATTGCAGATACTTTCACGCATATAGATGTATTATATTGCTTTATGCATATTTTGTATAATTCCTCCGACATATACCTAAGTGATTTTATTATTATAGTATCATATGTATAATTGACTATTATATAAATAAAAGCTTTGTTGTATAAATCCTTTTATTTCTTTATGCGAGGAAGTGTTATGTATGTAGAAAAAGTGTGTTCTACTTTTGCTAATGATTATAGTTAGTGAAAATAATTATGTAATTAACATCACATAGCTAACTTTTGTCCATGAGTGTTAAACTTTAAGATAATATTTGTAAACATGTTCAATTGGTTCAGAGTTCCATACGTTGGTGTTTCTCATTGAAATTTCTTGTGAACCTGATGTTTGTCATGTTCGTTACTAAAATTTTAGTTAAAGACCGGACCTTGCTTACGTTTTAGAATGTCTGGAAATTATATTTTGTACTTTATCATGGTACTCTTATTGTGTCCTAGGTTATTATTCTAACGCTGTTTACATGAGAATGAGTCATTTCTGTCTTAACATCTGTACTGGAGTCAGTCTTTTACTTGTGTTTAGTTATAATTTGAGAGGATTTACTTATTTAAATAATTCATTCCGAATTGTGGATGTGCATGAAATGAGTAGTACAGACTGTAATGTAAATAAATGCAAAAGTAAAACCTGCATTTGGACAATCCGAACATGGACATTACACTATTAGGGTCATACAGACAGGCTATTGTGGATCAAGAAGGTCTAACAACTCAATTTGTCAAGGCAATGTTCATAACACTGAGTAGGATTGCCGTAGTTTTGAACAACAGTTGTGATACTTACACCATAAAGATAGATTCGTGGTATTATAACTGGTGCGCCATCAGTATATCTATTACATTGGTAACTTAACTGTAAACTTTATATCATGGACATCTGTTACGACCCTGTAGTTAAATTACATGTGTGTTAAAATCTAAATTCTTCTAATTCTTTGTTTCATTTTTATTTCATTTTTACATCATTAAATGTAGTTATTATTATGATGATGATTATGTTTGCATGGGTCTAATAGTATGTTAGAAACATCGTATTTATTTAAAACGTAAATGTGACTCGTGTAAGCACGATTTTTGCATGACGGTTTTTCGTATCAAGTAAACAGTGAGAAAGAGCTATGTAAATGATTGGCTGTAACCACGTTATTTCAAAATAATACTTGTTTACGCATTGTAGTGATTTCGAAATCACACGTGTCCTTCATGCGTGTGTACATGTAATGACGCATTAGCTTGTTTTAAATGCTCCGTTACCTGTAAGAAATGTTTAGTCAGTCATAGAGTCGTGGTCAGTCGTAGTCGGTCATAGCTGAGAGTCACATCATAACATCTTACAGAGTTTCTAATACCTTAAGGAAAAGGTATTTCTGTGCTGGAAAGAGGTGTTTGTTCATTCGTACGTGTTAGGAACAACATGTGTGTTGTTAGTGGTGGTAGCTGTATTTCGTCTACTTTCTAAATAATTATTTTCCCTGGAGAACAACACTACTGGCTTTGGACAAAGACATTTGATGAAATTATTTCTAAATCGGAACAGAACAATGCAAATTGTGCTTTACAGTGAAAATTCTGGACATTTTGTGTTAGCCTTCGTCTGACGTCATCGTCCGCTATCTTGGATCGGAACTGAGATTCAGACTGTATCAATTTAGAACTGTTTATTCACAGGACTTATGTTTTCATAATTTTAGGTCATATTTTTGGATATTCTTCGTAAATCGTAAGTCTTGTTTAATCTATTTACCTTTTCACCGTGTTTTCTAGGGAAATAAATTATCTTTGTTAAAATTTACAAAGCTTGTTGTCTTCACTCTTTCTTTGTGTTACTTTGAACGAGCCGATATGAATTTGGCTAATAAATGAAATTGGCTAAAAATTGAAATTTAAATTCCCTAGTTCATTTTATTTGAAATTTTAGTGAAAACAACAGGCTTTAAGAATGTCAAAAGTGGAGAGTTTTCTTTCTAGTCCAACTCAACAACAGTTGGATAGTCTGAAGAAGGATGAGTTGCTTGAACTTGCCAGAAAGTACGATCTTTCTGAAGCTAAAGCTTCCTTGACGAAGCAAGAAATCAAAAAAATTTTAATTCATTATTTGGTAGGACAGAATGTTTTTGACCAAAGTGTTTTGGCATCTGTCAGTAAGTCCATGACAGACTCTGACAGTAAGAAATTAGAACTAAAAATAAAAAAATGGAAATAGAGTTAAGGAAGCTCGAGCTTCAGAGTCAGAATGAACAAATGAAAATGCAATTAGAAGAAAGGGAAAAAGAAAGGTAACTAGAATTACAAAAGGAACAAATACAAATAGAAGAAAGGGAAAAACAAAGACAAATAGAAGAAAGGGAAAAAGAAAGACAAATGGAATTACAAAAAGAACAAATGCAATTTGAAGAAAGGGAGAGAGAGAGACAGATGCAGAAAGAGAAGGATGAAAAAGATAAAGAATTTCAAATTAGAATGAAAGAATTGGATCTGGCAAGTGACAGGCAAGATTCCATTTCCCGTGCAAATTCAAATTTTAACATCTTAGGAAACATCAAGTTAGTTCCCCCTTTTAGTGAAAAGGAAGTAGACAAATATTTTATTCTTTTTGAAAAGGTTGCTGAGAATTCAAAATGGCCAAGAGAGTATTGGACTCAATTATTGCAGAGTGTACTTTATGGCAAGGCCAGAGATATCTATACATCTGTCAGTACAACAAAGTTCTGATTACGATTTGGTTAAGGAATGCATCTTGAAGGGTTACGAGTTAATCCCTGAGGCTTATCGGCAAAAGTTCAGAAACTACAAAAAAGAAACTAGGCACACTTATGTTGAATTTGCTAGAGAAAAAGAACAGTTGTTCAAGAGATGGTGTCTGTCTGAGAAAACTGAACATGATTATGAAAGACTCGAACAACTGGTATTACTTGAAGAGTTTAAAAATTGTATTCCTAGTGATACCAAAAATCACCTTGAAGATCATGAGGTCAAAACCTTGGAAAATGCTGCTCTTGCTGCTGATAAGTATTCCTTAACTCATAAAGTTCCTGCTGTAAGCAAATCTTTCACTCAGCAGTCTACTGATAAAAAGGTGTTTCAGTCAAATACGACTCTCAGTAAAACTCAATCTGGCACAAATTCTAAAAATCAAGCCTCTGAGAGACTTGATTCAAAATCTTGTCTATTCCTACGTGTACCTATTGTAAGAAAAAAGGACACGTCATTTCTGATTGCTTCAAATTGAAATATAGGCCTCAGAATCAAGATAGACCTATCCCAAATGCTCTTATTTCTAAGAGGTCAAGGTCATGGTCATGTATTGAAAACAATACATTTGTTGGGTTTGAAAAACCTCAGTCTGATTGTGTTTTGGAGAATTTTGAACCATTCATGTCGAAGGGTTCTATATCACTCTTGGGTGATTTTGCCAATCCTATCCCTATTAAAATTTTAAGGGATACAGGAGCTTCTCAGAGTCTTTTAGTTTCAGGTATTTTGCCTTCTTCTGAGAAGACCTGTTCTAATGAGTGTTCTCATTCAGGGAGTAGAGTGCGGCTTTGTTAATGTTCCTCTCCATTCTGTAAATTTGTCATCAGACTTAGTTTGTTAATTTGTCATCAGACTTAGTTTCAGGACATGTGACAGTCGGTGTAGTG
>JAECUM010039050.1:0-47919 GCA_016617855.1 Megalonaias nervosa | reverse complement strand
CTATTTTGGATATAATTCACAATGCTGAAAGTTCTTTTAAAATTTTCACCATGTATTCTAGGAAATAAAATTATTTATTGAATTTTACAAAACCTGTTGGTTGTTGCTCTTTTCTGTTACTTAGTTTATGAACATAGAGTTGTAATGGTCCTTCACCCTCAGGAAGCTGATCTCTGTTTGGATATATAAAGTTATAAATTCTGAATACAGAGTGAACCATGTGACACATGAATAGGGGGAACAATACTATTTCTATTTCACAAGAGGCAACCTCATGGTTTACCTATACTTAGTGCTAACTTGTCTCATGAATAATAATGAGCTGTTTGTGAGTCTGATGTATTTTGCTCATGCACAAGTGCACTGAAAAGCATAGACTATTTTGGTACCAAGCAATGGAATAATGTTATTAGTATAAAAAAACACACACACAGAAAATATAGATCAATAAAAGATGTAGTTTTGTATTTCTTTAATTATATATAATTTCTTACATGTAAAAATCATGAAGACTTTTTGTGCATGTGGCATCTGAAGGAGTACTATAAATTTTCAAAATTTTTACTTTGCATTCATTTTTTTCTGTTAGATTCAAAATGTCAAAAAATGTTGAAATTAACCTTGTGTTTGATTCTAAAAGGCAGAAAATCGTGTCTAAAGATGGTCAAACTTCAACATATGCAGGGATTTCTTCGTCTAAAAATAGTTTTTTCACACGTAATATGTTCACGAGACAAATCAAACTGGTAATTTAAGGAGCAAATGGCATGAGTGGATGTTAATCCCCACCTTGTTAAGAGCTGCATGGGTAACAGTGATGTTATTTATTTTTTACTTCTTTAAACACAAAACACAAAACAAATTTACGTATCTGAATATATACCATAACTAATAACTACACACATTAACTTTACTGACAACTTTCATTTTAATGTTCCAAAACTAATTATACTTTCAACACAACAATAACAAACACAAACTCATGCTGAAACATTATTTTCTATCTAACCTAATAATATGATATTGCAATTGTTCTTAATATATAAAATTTCTATTTAATTGTCATGACTGTAGAAGGAATGGTTTTGAGGAACATACAAACAGTGAATGGGAAAATGAAAACTGATGAAAAAAAAACTTATGGACATTGCAGTTTATTATTTATAGTATCATTATTATTATTACCTCAAGTTTCAAAATAGAAAAATAAAGCTTTCACAGTTAGTGGTTTTTGTGTGAAGCTGTCAGTAGGTTATTTCATGTTATTTGCGATAGCCATGTTCTTCAGATTACTACGTATTATAACTAACTAAAGTTGGCAACAAGAAAATTTGATTTCACCTCTTCAGACAATAATTTGAAAAAGATACTGAAATTATTATTTATATTAAGATACTGGACAGCAACACTGTTTTACAAGCAAACATTCATACAAACCATCATTTTCCTAAGTGTATTTTGTAACAAACTAAACCCATTCAATGGATTCACTGTAGGTAAAGTATATATAAAATCCTTCACCATCACAGTTAAACTTCACTCTGTGTAATTTAAGTTCAAAATGAGTCTGAACAGGTAAAATGATTGGGTTTCAATAATATACGAGAGTCACTAACAGCCATGTTCACTTGAATACTTCTGTTAAACACTGGTTTTAAAGGTCCTTTATCCATTATATTAAATACATATCCACTCCTCATCACTAATTTATGTAAAACTATCACCTTGATTTAAATTTGCTACCAACATCTATTCGAAATCATGCTATCAACTAGATCATTAATACCCAAGCCTTTGTAGTTAATTGTTTTGAGATGCCCTTCTTTTTCTCGTATCAACTTACCAAGTCATTTTCCATTGGTTGGAAGCATCATGCATGTAGCTCTGTTGTATTTTCAGCTATTTATTCTTTCTCAGTCTCCTTCATGACTAATCCCATCCGTACAGATGGTTTTTCACAAAACACATTTCCTCTTCTGGGATGTGGGTCATCATCATGCTAATGTTTAAAAGGAATCATCATCTTCTATGATAAAAGCTGTGGTTGTTTGAATATATATACCTTTTTCCTGTGCACTATTTATAAACTCAAAAACGATGCTCAATGCTTTTCAAAATTGGAAAATCTGACCTTAATTATCTATGTATATCCATACATTGTATAGTATTTTATGGGTCAGAAAATTTTGTTTTTACTACAATTGTTCCCTAAAGTTTTTGGAATATTGTATTTTTTTGTATTATGCAGCAGTGCTCCTTAAGTCAGAACAAGTACTTTTCTAAATCATTTGCTCTGGGTCTCTGTCCATGTTGTTTTTGTTTTTAATACTGACACCAACATTTTCTTCTTTGTATATATAGTTCTTCAGTTTCCAGTATATGTAATTATGTCATTATGTCATCAAGGGCTAGATCTGAATGACTGGACATGTGATATTGATAGATACTGTATTAAACAGCTATTATCAGTTAGTATATATGACTGAAACTGATCATTTCTTAAAGGCTTTGCCCCATTTTCTTTCTTCCTCATAAAACAATGCTTTTTAAATAATCCAATAAATTGTAGAATAATTAACTGTATTTTTTTAAGCATCACCTAGACCAAAAAGGGGTGGGGGTGGATAATGTGTAAACATGAGTGCAATAAGCAAATGAAATACTCTCATACCTAACTGTCCAACTTGTATAGCATGACAGAGGGCCTGCAAAGCTGCCACTTGGAACCACATATTGCATGATCATTAATAATTAATTATTCTTAACTCTCTGGGATATATTGTCAACAAAAAAAGGAGACAATTATCACTTAGTTTAAAGTACATTTTGTGTCTACTGACAAAAGTAATGCATATAGTTCAAACTAATTACATTGTGGAACTGGTTCTGTTTAGTCCTACAATGTAAAACGTCTCCACTGATATTTGTTTTTCGCACCCAAAAACATAAATATCTGGTGAAACGTTTCTTACAATGCAGGACTAGTCCTACAACGTAAGACGCATCACCCGACATTTTTGTTTGCCGGGGACTGGGTGTTTATTGGTAAGTGTACACATTAGTTTACCCCCGAATCAAGTGCTTGTGAGGGTACGTCTTACATTGTAAGACTAACTGTAGGACTTGTTCTTTGCTGCAACTGAATCTGAATGTGTAAGTGCAGGGCTAGTCAAGACACCCAAAACATCAATATCAGCGTCGAGGTCTTACATTGCAGGACTAAGTGCAGGGCCAGTCATGGCATAAATTTGCACCGAGAGTGCCAACTAGAAAGTTAGTAGTATTGTTCAAGAGCTGTCTTGAAGCCCTCCATTAATTGCGCGCACACAACACTGACGCTCAGATGATTCCAGTCCACAACTGTTTTTACGAAGAAAGAATTTCTCAATTGTTCTGTTCTACATTGCTCAACCACAAAACATCTACTATTATTTGATACAACTGACGTAGACCCGCTAACTCATAAGTTTTAAGGTATTTTGTGTTAGCGTTTTTATAAAATTTCTTCAAGGGAAAGGCTTACTGCGTTCTTTCTGATTCCATCTTGCTTTGTGGGCGTTTATTTCCTACTTTTAGTCCAAAGAACTATTGCCAATAACAATCTCAGTCAAGTAAAAGCTTTTATTTTCTACCAAATCGATGACAGCGTCTAGCATACATTGAGGACAGTTCCCAAAGGTTATGAACTAGAATGGCTGCGATTCTAAAACACTGGCGAGAAGCGGCAACTCTTTTACTGGTTTCCAAATCCAAGGTTTTTTCTGCAGGAAATGGAAAATGCAATTTTGAATGTTTGATGCTTAAGCGCAGTGGGAAGAGCAAGTTTATGCCAAGTATGTATGTCTTTCCTGGTGGTGTTGCCCACGAGTCAGATTTCAGCCAAGACTGGCTGGATATTTTCAACAATGTTGGCAAAGATAAAGTCGCTGATTTGTTCACTTTTGTAAAAAGAGGCGGAGATGGATCACCAATGTTCAGTCGCAAACGACCAGATGAATTTTCAGCTATCCCTAGTGAGATTGCATTTAGAATCTGTGCTATACGAGAGACTTTTGAAGAGTCTGGAATTTTGCTTGCTAGGGACATACATTCTTTGAAACATGATAATATTGCTTTAGACAAAGTCCCATTGACGGGATCTCCAGCAGTATTGTCCAAAACAATACTTGTACCTTGGAGGAAGAAGGTGGACACTGATGCATGGGAGTTTATTAGGATGTGCCGAGAGCTAGAAATCGTTCCTGATGTTTGGGCATTGTATGAATGGTCTAACTGGTTAACACCTATTCTTCCAGCAGTAGCTGCTAATTCTAATTCACACGAAGGAATGCTGAAAGGTCGTAGATATGACACAGCATTTTTCATGTGTGTACTTGATCACCAGCCTGAAGCTGCACATGATGAGAAAGAGACAGTAGCATCGCAGGTGAATCATTTACTACTAAACACAATAGGTTCTATTTTGCCACTTAATATTATTTTCTGACATTACTGGCTATAGTGGAGAGCAACTTATACAGAGGCAAATATATTTATTTATTAATTACTCCATATTTAATGAAACTAAACATTTGGAATTTAGCCATAGTTACTGGTAGGCCTCAAATATTTACAGTACAAACAAAGGTGACAAGACTTTAAGCCTAAAAATCCAGTGTTTAGACTGGTGAAAAAATAAAGCAAATTAGACACATACATTGCATTTCATACAATGACACTTATAGTTACACAGATGCAGACAAAAACACCCTGATACAATGAAAAGAAAAATCTCAATACATTAAGTGAAATGTTCCTCGCACCGTTACATACTATGCAATATAATAATTAATTTAAAATAATCATAATTATAGTAATGATATGTGCGATGTCAGCATGGATTACTCTAGTCTGTGTCATGTCAAAATGCAGTTTTAAATGAAGGAATGTACTTTTAGCTATAAATATCTCATGGTCAAGTTCCACAAAGTAGGTGGAGACCATAACAAGAAAACTGTTGTAGATGTAAAAGGCTGGTTTTAGATATTTTTTTTTTTAACCAACCCCTAATAAGGGTTCTTCCTAGGTCCCTCCTCCCTAACCTGAACCCTCCAAGGGGGCTGGGGCCACCAAATATTTTAAACATTACATTTTATTTAAAGAAATGTTTTGAAATGGTATAACATTAAATGACGACATGACAACAAGTGCACTTGGCTGAAGCTGTGAAGCAAAAGGTTTTGTGGAAAATATGTGGTGAGCATTGTGTATTCCATAAGGCAGAATTTAGGAGAGGATGTAACGTTTACCAATGTTGCAGGTGTGGGGCCAGATTTTAGGAAGATATGAAGATAGTAGAAAACAGGGCAGGAGAACATTTTTAAAAAGTTATTTGCAACTTTCAGTCATGGTGAAAAAATCAGTTGAACACTTTGGGCAATATGTATAATACTTAACAAGAGCATAACATTATTTAGAGAATAGGGATTTTATATATAAACAAATATATATATATATATATATATATATATAACGATTGATGTGGCCCAACAAATAATGTTTATTTAGAAATTTGTTAGATTGTATGTATTATGCTTCACACCAGCTTGCACCATACATGATATTACACATTTGAGTGAATATGACACTCTGGTCTTGCAGTATGCAAAAGGGGATATTAAACCATGTCCAGCAATGAAACAATGAGCATGGAGAGGGCTACAAGTTCCAATTTCATGCCAAAATACAACGCCATTGCCAGAATCACAAAAAGTTGAGTTAACAGAAGAAATATTATGCTCGAGGAGTTTTCATTTATCTCATTCGAAGGACTGCAGAGGCTAATTCCAGCACCATGCCAAATTGGTAGGCAGTGACAACTTCCAATGATGCTGAAACCTCATTTACCATGGATGTGAATGAGACAGAACAGCTACAGTCAGAAACTCTTTTTTGGGCTAGCATCAACAAAGTGACTGGTGGAAGCAAGATGTATCCACATGGGAACTAGAACAGTGCCTAATTGAGTCGAATGCATATTGTAAAGGACTGGGAATTGGATTGCACAAAATCAGCCTAAAGTTTGCAGTAAAATTGGATGATACTCTCGCAGTAAAGTTCGGTAACAAGTGGATTATGTTAACATACAAAAACAACACACATAAATTCTTGTAACCAGCTATGCTACAAGGGCAAGTTGATGTGAATTTCATCTGAGTGTTAGGCCTCAGAGAGAAGTGGCTGCCAGCTAAAACCAAAAAGAATTCACTACAGCTTGAGAAGTGATAGTAGTCCACAGTGATAGATACAGATCTCATTGCAGTGTCAGGATCAGAGGAAGTGACGGAACATAAACCAAACAGTGTCCTTCAATGCAATAAATCCTTGGTCTCAATGCATTGCTTCTAAGGATGTATGGTGAGCTTAGAAATAACCTTCTTAGAACTCCCAGAGCTCGGTAACCACATTGTCACAAAATGAAAAAGCTAATCCTAGTGCAAAATTGACACGAGCCTCAACAAACAAGAAAGAGACAGGATGAACCAGGAGATAAGCGATTGCATTAGAAACCTAAACAACAAATGTGGACCACAGCTAGAGGCTGCCATTGCAACCAGTTAAACTGGATCAGGGAGACCATTTAACATAACTCTGCATGAGAATACAACCTTAGCCCAGAGGCTGTGAACCATCTTTCAAAACGGGGCATCACTGTTGCCTCAATTCTCACCGCACTTAGGTTCATTGTGGTGATATTTTTGCCAATGGAAGTACCCTCCAAGGAAGGCATGAGTGGTGGTTGCCTTGGTCTTAGGTGGGATCAACTGTATGCTTATGCTTTCCCATGTTTCAGAATAATCCCTCAGGTTCTTAAAAGAGTCAGGAGTTCCAAAGTCATGCCTGATCCTGATAGCTCCCCTGTGGCCCCAGAGAGCAAAACTAAATGATGATCTCGGGAAATTACTGTGCAAGAGAAATCTCCTGATCTACTTTCTGCCAGACCATATTTCAAGCATATTTGCCAATTGCATCACTAAGGCAAGAAGACAGTCTGCCTCCATGGTTTATTATTATACTAAGTGGAGAATTTTCTGTAATTTGTGTAGTAGGACTGATCCTGTCTGCTTCCCTTTACCAGCATTTACTGATTTTCTTCTTTTACTCATCAAAGAGAAAGATTGTTCAGCATCCACCATTAATGGCTGTAGAGCAGCCCTCTCTAACACCCCTAAGTTCTCTATGGGCTTCGCTATAGGGTTATTCATATCTTTTACTCCTAGCTCCAGACCAGTATGTTGCTCATTGCTGCCAAGGTAGAACTTCTTGTATGTTCTTTGATTACTTTCTTTACTTTGTTATGAACCATGTAGTGAAGCTTCCTCAGAGAATCCTTAGCCTTCAAACAGTCTTCCTCCTCTCCTTAGAAATGTCAAGGAGAAAGAGTGGAATTCATTCTTTATCAGTAGAAAAGTATTGTTTATATTTCAGTTGTACCTACAATTTTGTCTCTCTTTGCAGATGGGGGTTTCTGGTCAAGAACTGGCTACCTTCATTAGTTCCTGTTCCTACTGAAATTCTCAGTCTTAGTCTTATCTGTGCAGGGGATGATCAAGATAGACTCCTTTGTCTATTTAGATCTTTACAGTTCTGTTTATAAAAATAAAAAGAGAAAAGAAGGTGTACGTCATTTTCTCCCATGAAAGGTACTATTGATATTTCAGCAGCCATTATCTCAAAGTGGATTGGTCAAAGTATTCAAGAGCTTATCAGTCTCACAGAAAGGAATATCTCTTTCATGAAAATTAAAGTGCAAACAGTCGGGGCTATTGTATGTTTTTGTTTTCGGGGGGGGGGCAGAGGGTAGACTTAATTTTAATTATG
Organism: Megalonaias nervosa; assembly: GCA_016617855.1. Classification (NCBI taxonomy): domain Eukaryota; kingdom Metazoa; phylum Mollusca; class Bivalvia; order Unionida; family Unionidae; genus Megalonaias; species Megalonaias nervosa. Next base: position 40,059 of record JAECUM010039050.1, on the reverse strand, counting down.
TAATACTTACCTGTTATTATTGCACACAATTCCTTCCTACCTCTCCACTCTGATATCCTTCAGACTTGGTCCTAGTCCAAGAAGGACGATATTCCAATTGTTGGAAGTGGGCTAATGTATCCGACTGGGATCGTTGTTTTATTCTTGACCTCCAATTACTAATTACAAATGTTTAATGTAGTGTACCTTAGAAACACTGCTCAGATGCTGCAATTTCAAAGGAAGTTGGAATGACCCAAAAAGGTCAAGACAAATAAGGGATTAATTATGGTCAAGTCCACTGCTATAATATGAGTGTGATGTGTATTTAATCATAAGTTTTAACCAATAAGTAAAACATCCATATCTTACAGTCTTGGTCTTTTCTGAAAAATCACGGCCATATATTTCTTTCTATATTCACAACTTAAGGCGTGTCAAGGAGAAAAATACCATAATCATCTTTGAGAATTAGGGAATGCCTACAATTTCATTTTTCTCTAAGATTAATTTAGCACACTAATCAACTTCAATTCTGTATTTTAAATGTTAGTGCCAAAAGGCCAACAGCTTTCATTCCATGTTTCTAATGTACTCAGTAATGTACACTCGAGTACTCCAAAATACTTTTCCATTTCAAGGTGAGAATATAATTACAAGTGAGTACCTTAACTCCATCACAATAAGAGTGAGTACAGGTACAAAGAGTTTCAGGACTTGGGAGTACAAAATAATTGACTACAGTGTACTCCACCCCAATGTTTGTTTGGTATAACATGGTCCATTTTATAAGGTGGGTTTGGTGGAAAAATAATATTATGTATAAGGTTTCTTAGTATAAAGTTACCTCACACATAATGTGGTAAACTTTTGTAGCCCACAGCATTCTAGTGAGAAATAAATGTATTCAGAACTGTGCATTAATTTGTTTTCAAGCTTATTTATTACTATTATTATTATTTTTTACATGATTATTATTATTATTATTATTCAGAAATAGACATTATTGTTGGAATTTAAAATTATGTAGGGTTATATTATTTTCATCTATTGATCCATATTTGGTTGGATATTTCAGTTTGCGGTTTGTACATGTAGCAACAATGAAATCCACTAAAACTTGCACCCCTCAAACAAAAGTCATTCACAGTACAGTTTAATCACTTCCCATTTCAACTGTATCAGATTGTTTTGTTGACAGTGGTCATCACCAGTGGCAATGATGAAGGAGCATGCCAGTGGAAAATTGAACCTTGCCCCACCCCAGATGATTGAAATAGGGAGACTCCTCAATGTCCCTAATGTTGATGAACTACACAGATTTGCCTGGCAGAGATCAAGTCGGAGGGTGGACAGGTGGCTACCAGTGCCCTGCTTATGTGAGGATGGCATGCTATACCTCTATCCAGGTGAGCTACCAGTAGTATAATTTGCTTTTGCTTTTGTTGTATGTTTGTTTCGTTTCTTGGCAATTCATCAATTAAGACTGTAATTGACTTGTAGTGTTTCCTTAAGTTTATCCCTGATTGGATTTTTTGGCTCTATGAGAACTGTAAGGGTCAAAATATTAACAGGTCTGTAATCCAGTGTAAAACATTTCTCTGAAATAAAATATTTCATGAGCTGTATGATACACAGATTTTGTCTTCATTTGTTGTTTTGAAAATAATGATTAAAAAACCGTATTGCAGTTTGATTGGTTTGAAGTGCAGGGCTTTCTAGGTTAAAATTTTTTATATAAAGCACCATGATGTGGATAAAAATTTCTGGATGCTTACAGATAGAGAAGTTCTTGAGGGACCGAGTTTAAAAATAAATAGGTACATAGATGGAGAACACACACACACACACAACTTGGAGGAATTGTGAGGGTGATGGAAATTTGCACAAGTGTTTATTTTCATGTGTAAAATATATTTTAAATGTACCAGGAAAATGAAAACAAAATCCCCTCTCCCAAAGGAAGGGTACCCTCTGGAGAGATTCCATCATGCTTAATTCCTGGACAGGCAAGCAGCAAGCATCACCCTGCCCTGCTTTGTGGTGTGTATATCAAAACTAGAATTATTATTACTCAGCAAGGTCTTTAATCATCACCATACTGACACACAATCCTGCCACCCATTGGACTTCACAATCCTGTCATACATTGAACTTCACCATACTGACACACAATCCTGTCATCCATTGAACTTCACCATATTGACACACAATCCTGTCATCCATTGAACTTCACCATATTGACACACAATCCTGTCATCCATTGAACTTCACCATATTGACACAATCCTGTCATCCATTGAACTTCACCATACTGACACAATCCTGTCATACCTTAGATTTCACCATACTGACACACCATCTTGTCATAGATTTAATTTTACCATGCCGATACACAATCCTGTCATCCAATGGACTTCACTATACAGACACACAATCTTGTCATCGATTTAATTTCACCATACAGACACACAATCTCATCATCAATTTACTTCACCATACTGATACACAATCTTGTCATCTATTGGACTTCACTACATGACACACAGTCCTGTCATCGATTGGAATAGATGATTGCTCATGCAACATTCTATGCAAAAAAGGAGACTTATTACATCCAGTGGTCCCTTAATAAAAGTCTTGAAAGGTCAAATTTTAATGCAGTGCACTCTTTTGGTTCAAATAAGTAACACCTCTGCATTAAAATCATCTTTCCAGGGTTGAAATTAACACTAATCCTAATCCAAGATCAGTAAATTTATCTTATGGATTACTAAAACTCCAGTCCTCACAAATCCATTGAATCAGTAAATATTTCCACTTGTCCCTATCATAATTTAAGAAGTGGTCTTGTATCATATGTATCTATTAAAACATCAGAACATTCCCTTTCTTGGCAGATAGATTTGTTTATTAACTTCCCCATTACAAGGTATACTAAATGCCTGCAGCAGAAATGGCCACGTGTTCTTCGCATCAAGTAAAAATGGGTACTGTCAAAACAGTAAGTATGCACACCTAAAACTTGACTGGTATTCTGGCCAAGTATACTAATTATAGTACTTTTATAAAATGAATCAGATTATCTCTCAGACTGCTACCAAACTTTGCCAACCAGACATGGTCATGTTGACCAGGAAACAGTGTATTACTGAATCAAATAACCAGACTCATTTTCAGATTGGTTGTTGATAACATTCACTGCATCCTGAAGCAACAGTTTGGAAGCTTTTACAAGCTACGCAGTCACTCCCAAAAGAAAAAATTGAGATGATGATACACATAATAAACAGAAGAGAGAGAAAGTGCCAGAAATCATGGGAAAATTAATACAGATGTTTGAGATATGTCCAGAAAAAAGATGTTATGTTGTGAAATTGCACAAATAAGTGAAATGTAGACAGGATCAGTACAAATTGTATTTTGAATCAGTGGGAAAAAAAATATGCAACCTTTTTATTTCTTGTTTCAGGGGATGACTTGTACCCAGCAGAACCAGACTTTGAGGGTCAGGGTCCCATTAGGACATTTCCAATGTCAGTGGAAGAAGTGAGCAGAAAGTACCCAAACCACAATCGTACAGAGATCACCCTCAGTAATAACAATGAACAGATACGAGTCAACAAATGTAACATAGACATGTCTGATGGGCAAATCAGACCAGTAACAGACCAGACAAAATTTATCCCAGTGGCAAAACTGTAATAAGGTTGTGTGCAATTTTTGTCAGCATGTACTATTCCAGACAGTTGTCACTATAGTAGTATCTGTTTTGAATGACAAACCACTTCTGCTAAAATATCTTGGCCTCTCAAGACATGTGGTCTCTCATGACAGTTTATAACATTATATAATTAATCAAGATGTGCATTGAGAATCTGGTTTCTGAAGACAAAAGTTCTCTTAGCAGTGTTCTTTTGAAACAGGTTTTGCTATATAGAAAGATTTACCATCATTAACCTATCTTGACCCTTTCATTTTCCAGACTATATGTTAAAACTTTTAAATGATTTTCAGTAGTACATGAAATCAAGTATGTTTTTAAAACCCTAAGGAAAAAAATCAATTTGGAATATAAAGTAACGATGACTATGTTACATGTGATTGTCATAAAAGTTTAATGTCAAATTATTCTGCTTTGTTTGAATTTAGTTCTTGGGTTTTTGTGTTATTACAGTTATCACAAAATGCAAGATAATAGGTTGGGGATCAGGATCATGGTGAATTCTTTGTACATACTATTTATAATGTGCAAAAAAATTCATTATTAAAACACTGGTCTTCCTCATTGAGTAGGGACATTATAATTAGTGAAAGTAAAGAAAATGAAAAATAATGCAATACTTACAATAGTATGAAGAAGTCTGAAAATCAATATGCAGTAATGAAGACTAGTGTATGGATGATTGTAATTGTAAAAAAAATCTATTTTCATACAAACTGAGGCCTACTGCATGGATAGTTGTGATGGTACAAATGAGTATGCACATGAATTTAGGCACACTGCATGAATAGTTGTGACTGCAACAAATCAGTATGCACATCAATTATTGGTTATCATGGATAGTCATAATAATAAAAAAAATCGGTATGCACATGGATTGAGGGTTGGTGCATGGCTAGTTGTGATGGTAAAAAATTCAGTCTGTACATATGCATCGAGGACTAGTGTGTGGATCATTGTGATGGTACAAAATCAGTATGTACATCTGCATCGAGGACTTGTATGTGGATAGTTGATACAAAATCAGTATGTACATATGCATGAGGGCTAGTGCATGGATTTTTGTAATGGTACAAAATCAGTATGCACATGTGCAGCAAGGGCTAGTGTGTGGATAGTTGTGATGGTACCTACCAGATCTTCATTAAATATCCAATTTATTCAAAATGAGAAAGTTTATAGTTGTCCTCAACTGTTTACTCCTTAATCTAGTCATTTTAATTAAATGATTGATCCATGCTGTAGTCATTGTCCATTTAAAATATTCAGCAGGTTCAAAGTTTTCAAGTAATGTCATGTCAGATGTTGGACAAAACTTGTACTCATCTAATGGCAAATGCATAGTGGGAACTATTTCCATTACACACACCTGAAAGCCATCCATGTCTTTAAGCTAGACTGACCTGTCAGGCATAGGGTTGACATTTTCTATATTTGGCCTAGGTCTGTTACTTTAAGGTCAGCTCAATTGCAATACACAACTAGCTGAGCTGCCTCCTTTATTATGTGTATACTGGCAGAATTGTACTACATTAACAAGAGGCTCAAGTGGGCATGATATTGTTTGCATGGCTTACAACTTTTACAGGTCAACAGTTCACTAAGCAGGCATTTGTATTGTGTACATATTGTTATGTATATCTATATTGTGTGTTTAATTTCTGTACATGATTGTAGATTGTACTTTTAAGATAATGGCCATTTGTAAACAAAGCTGTATACATGACAGTTTTGTCATTATTGGAAGTTGTAAATATCCTGTTGACATAACATTTTAGTTCAGAACTTTGTAGGTACAGAGTTATTTATGGAGCAAGAGTTCAAGGTCAGTCTTGTTTACAGTTAAACTAGGTTTTTGCATCAGAAATCTTCATATTCCATTACATTATATCAAGTGAGGATTTGTATAAATAGGCATTTGATAAACAAATAATTTGTTCCTGTGTTAAGATCAGTAAGTGGGAATCCTTAACAGTTTTGTTCAGATACAATTCATTTATTTAAACTGTTCATTGAAATGACAAAGTACTCATTGACTTCGGATTAACAGTTTACCTTGGAATTAATGTAAACTCAAAGACCTGCTGGATTGCATCTTTGTGATACATCAGGAAATTGAAGTCTATTTGAATTCATTCAGAACAGTCTATGTTTTTGGATTTGTGAATGGACATTTAGGATTATTCGAGATTTAATTAAAAAAATACTGAAAGTGACTTTTGAATTCTCATCTTGTATTGTAGGGAAATAAATGTTTTTGGTTTTACTTAAATTGTTGGCTTCTTTCTGTCATGTATTTTAAGATCTAGAGTTGGAGCCACTTGTTTATGTAACAAGTAAATATTGATGGGATGGTGGAAACGTGTCCATGCCATAATCTCACTTGGATGTAGAGTCAGATGAGCTGAATACTGACAGAGGGAACATATGAAGTCTACAGATGAAACCAGTTTTCACCAGCATTTGTTAATTAGAAATAAATTCTTTGAGTAGGAAATTATCCAAAACATTTATATGTAAAAAATATGTACAACAAAAGATGATCATGTAAGTGCTCTTTATTTGCCAAGAAGAATATAATGCAACCTAGTTTACCATGTCTACTTCTGACTGGGATTGAATTTGCTAGGGTTATCAATGAACAACAGAATCATTAATTTTTCAGACAAGGTACTCAAGAACAAGAGTTCATCAAAATGACTGATGCTCTATTGTCGGAAAAGAATTTCCAGGAATTCAATGTAAGACCATTTCTTCTTTTCAACTGCTGAGCGTTTAAATCACCTCTTATATTTTTGAGTGATCTGATTTTCAAATTAGCCACTGTGGCAGTCACATTAGATTCAGGACTGGTACCATATTCATTTAGGCCCAACCAGACACCATTAAAAGACTTGTTGATATGGCCATCCATTAAATAAATTGGAGACAAGATTTTCAATATGTCCATTGTGGCAGATCGGTAAAAACTTTTATTCAGGACCAACTAGATATCATAATTAGTCTTCTGGTCAAAACCACATACGTCTTTCCATGTGGGAGGAGTAGCAAGATTTTCAGGACAGCTTCCATGGTGGCCACACTGGATGTTGCATCAGCACCATTTTCATTTAGTAACAGATAGACATAAGAAGTCTTCTGGTGAAAAAATCAGTGTTGATAGGAGCAGAGATACAATTTTTCAGATGGCCATTGCTGGCCATATTGGATAACAAATCAACACAGTTTTTATATAAGACCAACTATAGTCTAAAGAAATCTTCCAGTGAAAACCCCATACTGATATGACTTTCTGTTCAGAAGTAGAAACAAGTTTCAAGATGGCTGCTGTGATGGCCATAGTGGAAGTCAGATCTGCACAATTTTCATACAACCTGAACTAGACATCACAAGTAGTATTTCAGTGAAAACACCATGTTGATATGACCATCCATTCAGGTGGAGTAGCATTAACAAGGTTTTCAATATGGCCACTATGGTGGCCATATTGGAAATCTGGAAAGAACCATTTTCATTTAGCACAAACTAGACATCACAAGTCTTCTGGTGAACACCCCATGTCAATATGACTTTCCATTCAGTAGAATAATAACCAGATTTCAAGACAGCTGCAGTGGTGGCTATATTGGACATCAGATCAGTGCCATTTTCATTTAGGACCAACTATGACATGATAGGTCCTTTAGTGAAAACTAAATGTTGGTATGACCATCCAAACTGGAGTAATGATAACAAGATAGATTTTCAAGGTGGCTGATGTTATGGCCATAACGAGTATAAGATTGACATGAATTTCATATCTGGAAAGCTTTGCCTGTTGCTTTTTTAGGTAGTTTGAAGGCATTTCCATATTTAGTAACTGTAAGCTGCCTTATCTGATGACAGATAATCAGGTGTACAAAACAGCAGCATTTATGTCAGGATGTTTTTTGTACAATTGTTTGAAATTCTGTTATCAGTTTTTGAGAAGTCATTCCAAGTTTTTGTTTTTAGTAATTGTACTGTGTTTGATAAGATCGGTAGCATTTCTTCAAATTAGAAAGACCTTTATGGGAGATGTTTCTATCAAATTTGGTCTGTCTGTTCAGACATTTATAGGTACATCCAGGGCTGTAATATTTTTAGTAAATTTAGCCATATTCATACAACTTTCATACCAGGATGCTTTATGTCAATTTGTTCAAATTCTTTAGAGCTTTGCTTTTAAAAAGTAGTTTGAAGGTTTTCCATTTTTTTTTTAAACTGCAGCCTTATTTTATGTGTAATCTTCTTCATTACAAACTGAACATCCTTTATGTCAGGATGTTTTCTTTACAATTTGGTGAAAATCTTGACAGCAGTTTTTTAAAGGTCAATTAAAGACTTTTTTCTAGTTTTACTACTTGTGGCCATACCTGATAATGGATGGCAGCATTTTTTCCAATCTGAAAGGCCTTTATGCCAGATGCTGTCAAAGTTGGTCAAATTCTTTTAAGGGCTTTTGAGAAATTGTTTACTGATATTTCTGTTTTTAATACTTGTATCCATATTTAATAACTTACTGAAAACTTGAAAGGTCCTCGTCCTAGGATACACATTTACTCATATCCTTTGGTAGCCATAACTCATTTGGTAGAGCATCAGACTCTTAACCCAAAGGTCACGAGTTCAGTACACACCCAAGCCAGCCCAGGTTGATTACCAGTCTTTCCTTGGGAAAGGCAATTAGTACCCATTTCCTCACCAAGATATTACCAATAATGTGTTAAAACTGTTGTGATTTTCTGACAAGTCATTTAAAGGTTATATTTTTAGCAACAGATATGCTTCCTTTGTTTGTTTTTTTTTAGCTCACCAGGCTGTACCACTCAGGAGCAATATTTCTGGTCTGATTTTGATCCGACTTGGAATATCAGTAATATCATAAAGATTTTGTAGAAGTTATGTAAGCAGCATGGTCAATGAAGAATAATTGCAATCTGCATCAGTAAAGATTTTCATTGGTCTGAACATAACCATGTGATCAGGCCAAGCATCCTTTATTTCTACATAAAACACTATATGGAGAGCTACTTTATACCAACTTGTATAAACAGAGTCACACGTTAAGCAACTACTGTAATGTAATATCTTGGACCATATTTGATCTAAATCTGGAAAAAAATTTGCATGTACGCTAGATCTTGGTCTCTTGTGCCACCAGTATTCTGCAAGCAACTGTCATGTCCAAAATGACAGAAAACTGTCGCAAAATTTGCCATATCAGATAAAAAAAAAAAACACACGGACCCATCAGTATCTGATCTGCCTGAAGTGGATGATATTTCAAAAGCAGAATGAACAAACTAAACTTGACTCACCTGCCAGATGAACAGCAGGATGTTCGCAAACTAAAACGACTTAAATCTAGGAAAGAGGAAGGATGACCAGAAACCAAAACAATTTAAATCTCTAAAAGAGTAGGATCTCTGACGTAGACACTCATCTCAGAGCTGGGAAACTCAAAATAAATCAACATTGGGGCAACAGCATTTTCACATCGGGTGGTTACAAAAGAAATTAAAACAACAGGTATATGGCTACAGGGATTAGGTGGAGTAGGGTTCAAAGACTAGCATTATAATGATTGGAAATAGAGTCCTACAGTTCAATACACGGACCCTGTTACAGTGTGTGGGTGAGTGGGAGATAGATTCCGCCCCTTTCCCCATCATAATTGACAGGGTCAATGTCTTACTTTGTGTGACTATTTGACCCAAATCATTATAACCATTTACAGATAATCTTAATATCATTTGTAAGTAGGTAGACTAACCTGTTACTGAACACAAAAATAGATTCAAACTTTAATGAATGAAAATTGGTGACTCACAAGTGTGGACAATAATGAATCTGCAAAGTCGCATTGAACTCTTCAACGAAAGCATCAAATCCAAATCATTTTTATGTCCAACAAAAGAACACAATTTTTTAGAATAGTAAGCTTCTACTCAAAACACATGTGCCCATTTAGATAAAACATATTGCAACCATGCTGTGGAATGTTCAAAACCTTAGATCACGTATTGGTGGAATTACCTGTTTGATGTTGACGTTGCTATTATGTTTCTCATGGAGAATCTGCCATTTTATAAATAGCTACTTGGCAGACGCCTCAACAAAAATTCATGTGCTCAAATCAGCTCTAAAACTGATTTGAAATATCTTTAAAAAAAGACACAAAAAAATAATATTAATATGTAAGAATTGCAATTATAGGACTTTAATGTATTTCTGAGCTTATTGTGGTATAAATTGTCAGTTGCCGACTTACACAACTTACAAAACACCCTTTGGGCGTTACTGGCTGTGTGCTTTGGCAACTGACAGTTTATACCAAGATAAACTCAGAAAAAAACAACAACATTAAACTCAATTAATGAGGTAATCTTGCATCTGATTGGCTGAGCTTGTTACCATTCCAGAGGTCTTTATTTCTGGAAAGATTTTGTTCAAACTTGGAATTTAAACTTCCATCATCAAGACATTGGACGAGTTTGATAATGAGCAAGATCCAGGTGTCTTAATGAGGTTATACTGCATCGGATTATCTGTACTCATTACTACTCTGTAGGCTACATTTATGATCAGATTTGTTCATAGTAGGAATATGGCCTTTAATCACCATGATTGCCAAGTTTCTTGATAATAACGAGATCCACATAGTACTTTGTTGACTTTGCATCCAACTGGCTGAGCTTATCAACACTACAGCATTAAAGCAAAAACCCAAATGGGCTTGATATGGCTTACCAGTCTTGTATAACTTGACAGCTGACCATTTCACTCAGTAGGTTAATGTAGTGTGAATGGAATACATCATGTAAACTACCTCCAAGCTTTATATTGTGTTTATTTTACTACATCTTACTAAAACTTCTTTCTAAGATAAAGACATAATTAATATGCACAGTCTCTTTGCTCCTGTTCACAAATTAAATCAAGCAAGAGCATGACAACATAAGCTAGTTTTTTTTAAGTGAAATTAGACAAAAATTAGGTCTGTAGATCTAGAGGGAAAACAAGCTCAGCCAATCAGATGCAATATCTTATTATGAACTGATTAGTTTTTAGGGAATCTATGATCAGAATAATATAAACTTAATGTGGAGCAAAATCCAACTGGAATTTGATCTCCAGAATGGTAACAAGCACACCAGTCTGATGTAAAATTACATAATTAATGCACATGGATCTCACAAATTACTTAATGCCATCCAGGTTCTTGATACAAGCCCATATTTCATGTCCAATCAAACTAGGTTCAGAAACCTGGCTCCCATTCTGTCAAGTTCAACCAATCAGATGCAAGATCACCTCATTAATAAGCATGTATCTTGCTCATTATTGAACTCGTCCAAGATTTTAAGCATATATTCCAAGTTTTATCAAAATCCAGTCAGAAATCTAGCCTTCCATGTATTAACAAAGTCAGCCAATCAGATAAAAGATTACCATCATTAATCTGTTCAGATCTCAGTCATTATCAAATCTGTCCAAGATCTTCATAATAACTCTATTTGCTTGACATGGGTACTAACTTTGGTTTAAATACCTTAAAAGTTGTACTCCAGAAATGACATATATGGACTACCTTTTCATCATATATAAAAGCCTACAACAAGCACTACTAATGGGATACTGAAAAATAGTTTTAATTTAGTGTTAATAAAAATTTTATTTCCACTTGATAATCTACATTCACAGCAAATATAGAACTAGAATCGAAGCAAAATATGTTAAAATTTGAAAATAATATATGGTTTATTTGAACAATTACTAGCATGCGGCTAAATATGCCACAGGGATTTAAGCTTAAGTAAAATATAGGTAGATGCATGAGGAAAATATTGTTTCTGGTGTTTAGTCTGTTTGTCTCACCTTGACTGCCATAAAACTGACAATATGTGAAAAGTACAGAAATAATCCAAAAAATTCTCTGATATGGCATTTTGTAATTTCTGAATACCAATATTAACATTTGCATTTTCCATTGCCATCGTTTTTAAAAGCATCTAACACAAATGACTGTCTATATTGAAAGAACTGTCAAAATAAGTGCTTGCCATGTCCAATTAGAGGAAAGGTGACTAATTTACTCACATAAATAAACTCCTGCCTCTCTAGTATCCCACCCTGACCTACATCACAAGTCTACAGTACACAACTCCTCTAAAAATAGTGCAAAAACATAATACTCTGATAATGACCTGAAAGTTTTAAAAGTTTCTAAGCAATCCACATAAAATTCTGCCATAAACTGCACCAATCTGTAAGTGCAATCCAATGATCCAATGAAAACTACGAGGCTAGTATTCAAGATTCTGTCATGCACTGCATCTGATGCCAAGTCAAAAAGGGCATTAACTCTAAAAGGAAATGAAGGGGCACATTGATTTGTCACAGGAGTATACTGATTTGTCAAATGCATATTCTCCAGAAAATCCACTGAAATCTGAGACTAGTTGCATTCATAAGATTCATTCAGCAAAAAAGGGCATTAACTCCTAAAAGTGGCAGGAGAGGAGTGATTTGTTGACAAGCACGTCTTCAGGTGAAGACCACAACATTTCCAAAGTTTCATAGTAATCCATACAAAACTGAAGGACTAGTGTTGGAAAGATGGCAAGACAAAATAGGCATTAACTCTAACAAAACTGCAGGCGAAAAGTGATTTGTCGATATGTGCATCATTGGGTGGTGACCATAATATTTATCAAGTTTTGTGGCAAGCCATCAAAAAACAGCAAAATTAGTGCCAACATGATTGTATCATACAACTGCATAAAGCTACAAGATGAGAAAGCATACTAACAAAAATTGGAAGCATTATGATTTGGCAACATGTGTGTCTTCAGGTGGTGCCCAATATATTTACCAAGTTTCATGGCAATCCTTCAGAAGTTACATAGCTGGTTGTGCTAGTGAAACTGTTGGAAGAACAGACATATACTACATATGATCACAGCTACAGACATGATGGTATGAAAATAGTAACCTTGTGCTCTTTGTGGGTCAAATATTTAAAAGGTCATAATAAGCACTACAATCCACTGCATGTCATTAGGGCTGTTCCATTAAAACGTACATGGGACCCAAGGAAGGCACTTTTAAAGTGGAGTACTCACCCATAGATGCAATTTAGAATTATCATTTTAATATGAACTCTGTGAAATCAAAGTACTCTGGCATATATTTTTAAAATACTGCCCTCCCTGGGTACCATGGATGTTTAAATGGAACAGCCCTAAGAGGATAACCTTGGGTGCAGCAAATAACATCATGTCGCTGTTAAGCCTACAAAACAACACTTGTGAAGTACTTTATCTGAAATGCTTGTTGTGAACTAATAAAGAGGATGAATTCTAACAATATTAAAAATTTCTGTAAAAATTATGTCCAAGAATAACTTAAAAATGTAGTGTCTAATCTGGGCATCCCCAATAAGGAGAAAACAGGATTTTATTGCCAGTCAAGTGACAGCCAACAGACTATATTTAAAGATGCTAATGCACATAACATTCACCTTTCATACAAGCAATGATAAAATTGTATATTGTATTACAACTGATACATGATTTTATGATTAAATATTACACACTGATTTAACAACATCTTTTCTATGAAGAAAGATTACATCTGTATGTATACATAAATGCAGAAAAGATATGAAATACAAAGATTGTACCAAATTTTGCACGGATGACTTACTTTTAAGTGCATAACTTAAAAATTCAATTTGACAGTTCATTTTTCGACTGAGATCTACTTTACAAACCAGCATGCTTTCAAATTATTTCAGTGTGTTCAACTATTTAGTTCTATATGCAAAAGAGTGGAAAAGGTTAAACTAACAATAATACATCATTTCTTTTATTCTCATGCCATAATTCAACCTAAATGAACCAAAGTAATGTCAAATATATACATGGATGTACTATCCATAACATTCCACATGGTAACAAATTAAAAGAATCAACTAGAAATGAATAGGTCTACGAAGGCATGTTTATAACGATTCATTGTTTCCCACTATTAAAACAATCAAATGCAAGTTTTTATCATATTCTCAACTTTATCTACCACTGTCTGAAGGTCTAAATTTTTGTCAATTTTCAAGAATTTTCCTCGCTTGATCTCCACCATTGTCATCCACTCTGGCAGAATCTCAACTATCAATCTGACATGAGCTTCCACATCATCTGAAAATACAAATTTTTAAAAATACAGTAAAATCTTGTTTGCTACAACTCCAAGTGACAGGGTAAATCAGAAATCTGTAGCTGACGTACATAATATACTCACAGTGTCAAGTCCAATTTACAAACAACACAGACCCTGGGCTGCCATCACATAATGTACCAGCAGATCATGGTCTATGTTTGTTGTTCTACTGATTACTCCCAACCAACTGCATAGACCTAGATGTGCTGGTACTTTATGCAACTGGAGATCTGGGTCTGTGCAGTCTGCAGTTTGACTACTTACCACTGAGTATAGATGGTGTATCGTTAGAAGCAGAGCAATTGCTATGGAAAAGGACAATGGAAGCTTGGAGTTTAATGACCTATTCAGCACACACAACAGGCCATACAGAGCAGCAAGTGTATTTGATGGAGGAAGAGCCCAGGAAGGGAAACCAATACAGAACAAGAAAGTGAACACAAATATTATCACCGTACCCCAGAAAAGCAGTTCGCAATTGCAACTGTGCAAAAGGCCTACATATAAAGCAATGCAAAATAAAGTGTGAACTCCTACCACAAGGACAAAAACCATAATTTTCTATACCATATTACTGAGGCCATCAGTCTCCAATCTAACTGTTAAATTCAGCATTACAGTAATAGCAGGCTGTAATGTATCACTGCCATAAAAACTTGGGGGGGGGGGGCTTATTTTAAATATGGAATTGCTACTATTGCAAAGATCCCTCCTCTCGCTCTCACCCTGCTCTGATGTCCTGTATTTCTAGGTCCAAGTCAAAAGAGGATGGTATTCTCTATGTTGGCTGTGACAAGGAATCAGACTGGGACTGTGTTTTTTTTTTTAATAATGGCTCTCCAATACTCTTTTTTGGAGGAAATAATAACTTGAAGTGGAAATTAGTAGCAATTACTACTATTCTATTGATTTTTAATTGAAATGAGAGACCAAGTTCTAATCACCCCAAGAATTTTCTGTGTAAAACACGGAGAATGGAGATTTTTCTGAGACAAAAATAGAAATGTGAGATCTTGAAAGTGTTTTAGTCAACATTTCAAGATGAGATCCTAATGTATAATATGCTTGCATGTATAATTACAATACTAGTACTGCTAACTTTGCCACCTTAATAGGAGTCAAAGTTACTTCCCTAACAATAATGATTAACAACAGTCCCTCGATGGGACTGATGCTCTACTGTGCAAAAAGAATTTCCAGGAATTCAAGATCTTCTCTGTTTAACTGCTGAGTGTCAAACCACCTCCGATATTCTTCAACAATAACAGGATTTTCAAATTAGCAGCAATGGTGGACATACTGGATGTCAGATTGGTACCATTTTCCTTTATGATGAGGAAGACATAATTAGAAGCCTTTTAGTAAAAACCTCATAACAACATATGACCAACCATTCAGAAGTATCAAGAATAGGATTTCCACTATGGTGGTCATATTTGGCATCAGATCTGCACAATTTTTATTTAGGACCAACTAGACAACACAAGTCTTCTGATGAAAATATTGAGTCATTATGACGTTCTGTTTAGGAGGAACAGAGGCAAGATTTTGAAGATGGCTGCTTTAGTAGCACTACTGGCTGTCAGATAAGCACCAATTTCATTTTGAAGCAACAATATAAGAGTCTATTTGTGAAAACCTCATGTTCCCCTGCAGGACTACTATTCTCAGGGCCTCCCACCATGAATCTGAGGCACTAGTGTACAGGAGGGTGTCGGGTTCCAGACCATAAACTGGAACTATGGTCAGAAATCTGTGCTAATTTTTCCAACTCAGATCCTTGGGGGATCCAGGTGGACAGATGGTCTCCATGAGATTTCCATTTCACCTGAAGCAAGAACAGCAGGAACTGCATATAAAATCTTCCAAAGGGAATCAAGTCCTCTACAGTGTTCCCAAGAGAAAGAGGTAAAAATGAGCAGACTATAATGTCTGCTCATCTAGTCTTGCCAAGTTTGTCTTCATTTCCTAATAGCAAAATTTTTAGGGACAAGGTCCAACCTTACCTGATTGGGAATAGGCCTAGCCAAGTCACAATCACCCAAATGAGACAAATCCCACAGGAAGGCATACCCTGATGACACTTTGCATCAATTACTCATCAAAGTCCTGGAGGCTGGAAAGCCCTGAGACCTGCTAATACACCCATCACCCTTGTGAAGACTCTAAAAAGAGAGGTTGTGATTTGGATTTTTAACACAGCTTTAAAAAAATTTCATATCGCTATGATGTCTGCAGTGTGGCAGTTTATAGTGATGTCTGGCACAGTGGCACCATGCCACAAACATGTAGCACGATGTCTCACCCAGTCACATTATCCTGATACCAGGCCGACCAGTCCTAACACTAATCTCTTAATGCTGAGCACCTAGCAAGGCAGCTGTTAGTACCATTTTTATAAGTCTTTGGTATGACTCAGCCAGGGTTCGAACCTGTGACCTCCCGTATCCGAGGCTGATGCTCTAGCCACTAGGCCACCGGAGCGGACACTCTAGAAAAAGAAGCTAGGTTGAAAGAAAAAGACCGAGATTGAAAGATCTCCTGTCCAGACCAAACCACATAAATTTCCTGTGGACAAGTGGTACATTCCTTATGGAGTGGTCCACAGACTTTCTCTCCTGGCCACTCCTCATGAGACTGGTGAAGGGCGTTTTTAAACTGGGATTAATTTGAATTTTGATCATTTCATTGTTTAGACCACTTAAGAATGAGGAACCATGAACCTTCCAGAATGGGAAAATTGGTTCATTAGTTTACCTGTTCATGATACTGTGACCAAGGACCAATTCTAATGACCTGAGAGGCCACTGTAAGGATTAGAACTCCAAAGAGGATCTCTGTATCCAGGGGAGAGTCTGTAAAAGACTTTTGCTGTGATGCAGCAAATCTTGGATATCTCCAAGGCTAACATCCCTCCTCAGGTGAAGCAACTCTGCAGAGATCTCCACAGACCCGTAAACTTGTTTCTTGATGTCTTGGCCTAGACATCTAACAGTCTCCGCAATGCCACTGGAAACAAAGATTCCTCCTTTAATAGACTGAAGGGAAGCAGCACAAAAAAAAAGTCAGCATCCAAGGTTATGGTAAGTATTATCAGCGTCTTCCATTTTTGAGCCTTGATGGAGAAACAGATAAGGCCCCTGTTGAAATCCCCACCTTGGAGACACCTGAATCCAAAATGGGAAGCTTAACGGGACAAGTAGGCAAATGGACCTTGTAGCTATGGCCGAGATCAGGGGCTAAAGTATATAAACTGGGACAGAACACCCCTCTTACTGTATGTTCCATTCTTGGTCTTAATACAATTTCTGAGTTTCCTAACTCACCAATGCTAAGTGAAGGAGCAACGGCAGGTCCAACTTGGGTTGCACCTTGGACAACCTCTGCAAACTGGAGGATCCTAGCTGCTTCAGATCCCAAAGACTTGAGACAGATCTGGGAGGAAGCTGGCCGTATCCCTTTGTTCTCATGTCCCATAAAGGCTATGAGTGGTTATACCCTCTGCCCCTTTCTCAATAATGAGGCTGGAGGAGCCTGGAAAGGTCTTGGGTGTGCCCAGTGCATAGCTGCCAACCCCCGAGTACAAAAATACTGACTGCTTATGACAAACATACTGATTTTCAGGAACAAATACTGATTTTTAAAGTTTTAATGCACATGTAACTAATTACAACATCTTCAACCATCAGTAAAGTAGGACAGGACCTTAATTATTTAAGGTCAAAGATGCACGTGTTGCACGCTTGCACCTTTTGAATGGGCACCCTGTTCCATTTGGGTGTCCATTTAGAATGTACAAGAGTGCAACACACTCAGACACTGACTGTTTATTGGAGCCTTTTTCATACCTAGTTTGTTTTCTTTCTTTTCAATCATTATTGATTCCAATGTACCATCTCAATGATGATCTGAATTTTGTGAGATTTTCTTACTGAACTGTTTTTGTTCTGGTACAGAAGTAATCCTTTGCGATTTTACTATCTGGAAAACGTTTGTGAAATAAATCGCCAGTGACTCTAGTAAATGAAAGAGGAAGGTTCATTTCTAAATGAAATTTAATAAACCGAGTTTCAAATGAATTACATGAAGGTTCTCTCTGGTATTTATATACGTCATAAGTTCAGGTTGAGTTGTTGATGATGAAGCAGCAGCAGATGTTTATTAGCTTTTTCATCCTCCTGTATGTCATGGGGGCCTCCATGCCCAATAGTGAAATCACATTACACAATTTGCAAAATGGAAAGTTTTCTCCTTTACTAGATGGTTTCACAAATCTAAACAAGATGGCACAATTGTCCTTCCAGTTCTGTTTTCAAGTCTTTCCTGGAGAAAATTCTGAATATTCCGCTTTCCTTTTTGACAAGATTAGAAGCTGAATATTACAAAGATGAAATACCGCGATAGCAGCAACTGTTTGCACAATCCAATATGGCAGTTAAAGACAGGCATGGTAGCCTCAATTTCAAACGAACCAATCATATTTTAGAACTCTATTCTTATAAACATGCGATAGATTTCTATCAGAATGGAACTGAGTGCCCATTCTAGACAGAAAATTGCTAGGAAATTTTTAATTATTGTTTTTTTTTAATTAAAAACATTTTTAATTATTGTGGTTTTTAAAAATAAAAAATGTATTTTTAGCAAGAAAAACGTAATATCCGTATTCAGGTCAAAAATATGGGAAAAAAGGGACACTTGGTAGCTATGCCAGTCCACTGAACTACAGAGATACAGTAAAGCCATCAATGGTTGTATGGTCAGTAAAGAAGACATGGGCGACTCACCTCTAGGTGTTCACGCCATTCCCATCTCCTCACATTTTAAAAACCTTTATCCAAACTTTTTGTGTACGTGTCTCTATCAATAATTTTACATGGTTACATTCTTACCAATGAAAATCTTCACTACATTTCCTAATAATTTGCAAGCATGCTTATTTCTGTCAGTTTCCATTATATCAAGATTCACTGGATGAACTTTTATCACTCAAAATGCTCTTTTACAGCAATTATCTGTCAAATAACATACAGAACAAATACTGTTACAATGATCATCATTACATGGTCAAGTTACTGCAGATTATTTTAAAAGCAGATCAGAGGTGACAGAAAAACAAACGGACCATATCAAATTGGATTCGGGCCAGGAGAAAAGCCTTTAAGATGGGGAAAAAAAGTTATCACAGTGGTCTTTAATTACTATATATACACTCGTAATACGAGTCAAACTGCACAGATCCTGATCTGCCATCACATAAAGCACTGGCATCTGGTTCTGTGTAGTCTATTAGTAGTAATCAATAGAACAAGCAACACAGACCATAATCTGCAGGTGTATGACATGGCAAATCAGAATCTTTGTTGTAGTAAATACTGTAAATATAGGTACTGGAATCAATCCAGACTGTTCTGATCATTGTTATGTTGTTGTTGACCCGTCTGATGAAATTTGATGCATGGTCAAGTTTTGTAACAAAAACAAAAAACAACAAAAAGACCTTCCAATCCCAACTTAATGTATGTCTGGTGCAGCCATAAGCCATCAACACAGAAACAACCACACAATATTTCTTGGATACTTACGGTATGATATACAGGAGTGAAAACTATCAACCAACTTTTGAATCACAGGCTCCAATGGAAGGGCTGGCTTTTTTTCTGTGACAAAATGACTTCATACTGTCAAGGAAATGTTGAAATTTAAGTTTGTAACTTCAAGAGCAATGTTCCTTTAATGACTGAACTTAATACAGAGCCAAAGCATGGTCAATTCAAATGAACCATATTCATTTTAGAAAACAGCATGAATAAGACCACATATGTACAATGTAAACCATCTTCCCGTAACACTAGATAAGTAAACCTAACTTCATCTGTTTCTCTTAAACACCTGTCCAGTTAGAAAAAAAAGGGCAAATGCAATTGAAACTCGACCTATGAACTCTAACCTTGAAGATAATACCCCCAATGTGGCATGCAGCACACCTTTTAGTGATGATATAGTAATTAATTTCATCCTTTGATATAAATAACTCAAAATTAGAGTGGAATGGGAAGTGTAATAGACAAATTGAAGATATACCATCATGACAATAAGCATGTTGGCAAGATCCGTTATGTGGTACTCAATAAACCTGCTAGTGATAACAGATATGTATACCAAGCTGGATCCCTAATCTTGAACTCTTCAAGGTTATAGAGTTGAAATGTGTCATGGAGTGTACAAAATAATGAGCCATTACTTTGACCTTGTCGACAGCAACCCCAATGTGGTGCTTGACACACCAGCTAGTGAAGATGTACATGTACACCAAATTTCATGCTTCAATCTCCAATGGCTTAAAAATTACTGGACAGAAGGGAATGAAAGTATTGAGAAATGACCTTGACCTTAAAGAATATACCCCAATGTGGCATGCAACACACCTTCTATTGATGATGTACTATGAAGCTTTGTCCATTAATCTTGAATAGCTTTTAAGTTATATTGTGGAAGGGAATGTGCTGAAAGCATAAAATACCATATGTACTCACTTATAAGTTGAATCAAACTGCAAACTGTAGATCCAGATCTGCTATTGCATAATGCGCTAGCAGATCTGGGTCTGTGCAGCTTGTTAGGAGTAATTGGTAGAACAAACAACATGTACCCTGGACTGCAGGCACATTATGCTATGTCAGATCAGGATCTTTGTTGTTTGCGATTTGACCAAACTCATAGCTGCCAACCCTCCAGGCTCGCAATTAGTGAAAAGAGGGATAAAAATTAGTGAATTTTGACATGAATTCATGAAGCGATCTTCGAGTCCAGGAATATTTGTCGGAACAAATGGTTAGCATGGGATCCAGCTGATAAAGGTAGATTGTGTTCAAGAAAACTCACAATGTTTTCAGCATTGTTAGCTTGCAGGTCTTCCATCAATAGCTTAACATATTCCAGAGCTGAAATCTGCTGGAGTTCTTAATTTTCCCAACCTCTATATGCTTTTTGCTACCAATGTGCTTTCTCACATCATCTCTGCCACCATGCCCAATGCTAAAATTTGTGGCACACTGTGTGCAAAAAGCATGATGTATATCGGTGTTTGATGGCTGCATGCACGGCCAATTTTTGGTATATTCCAAATTAAGCTTCACTTTTTGTGCAACACATTTCTTTTTCCTTGGTGGTGAAGACATTTTCAACATCGATGCCGAATGGTAATTCAAATCAGGATTGGCAGCGCATGCACGGAGCAAAATTCTGGTTAGGTAACGGTTTCTTTCAAAAACATTTATAAAACTAATCTTATACATATAGATTAAATACGCTAAAATGCTTGCTACTGGGCCAACTGTATCAATCGGCTATAGTTCTACTAATATTGCAACCAGCAATTCTGGACCGTTTCAGCAACTGCCGATATCACGACTAGCACTTAACGGGAAATCGGTTATTTTATTAAAGATTTAAAATAATTGAGAATTGGAGAATTCGTGATTTTTTGCATGCAGCATGAATCCGTGAAATTCACGCCAAAATCGTGAGGGTTGGCAGCTATGCCTGACTTACAGTGAGTAAAGATGGTACTTCAACATCAGCCCCAATCTGGTATGCAACATACTTTATAGTCACAGTGTACAAGTATACCAAGTTTCATCCCATTATCTCTAATGATGTAATACACTGCACGGTTAAGCGTGATAAAAAATACCCATCAAATATTGTGTTGTGACATTGACTATGAAGATAGGACCCGCAATGTGGTATACATCACACCTTCTAGTAACAATGTACAAGCACCCCATAGCAAGTTTCATCCATTAATCTCAAAGGCCTCTAAGTTATACAGCAGAAGGGAAAAATGTGATGGATGGATGGAGGGACAAGAATCTGATACCATGTCTGCCCCCCCCCCCCTTAGGACAGGGGATATATACTCACTGGATTGGAACTAATTACTCGTGTTTTTGTTCTTCAAATTCAATAGGGTACTTTATGATGATCACACACTTGCTATTCCATACCATGTTTGCATCATGAAGAGATATCAATGATGCATTTCTAAATATGTCTAATGGATTAGTGATCAAGACTAATTCAAGGTACATTCGATTATATGGCTCTTATTTGAATAAGTGTTCTCACAGTGATGAAGAACTACTATTTCAAACATGTTCAAACATTCAGAACATGTACCAGTAGCAAAATTTACAATTATCAAATGCACCACCATAAAACTTGCACTATGCTTACAGCAGAAGAAAGATACAGTGAAAACAAGACTAAATGCTTAAAATTAAAGACTTGTATATTTGACGATTAAAAACTTTTGTGCATTTTTAATGGATCTGCCTGCAACACAGCTCATATACAGCTCTACATTGTGGTGTATACATGCAAGTAATCTAAACTGAACTGAAGCTTTGTGTCAGGATGGCAGCTCTGTGTAAAAAAAAAAATGTAGGTTAGGCAGTCTCAAAATAGTGGAAAAGAATAATTATATTTACAGCTTGGACTTCAATTAATAAAAATAAAAGCTGATCACAGATTGGATAAAAGATAAGATGCAACACACAAACCACATTATAAAAGTCATTCAGAAAAAAGACAAAGCTCTAAACAACTTTATTCAATTTTATTAGTAAGAAATGCAGGATTAAAATCAGTATAAAACATTATTGGATAAGTCCATATTTAGAGGATTTTATAGGATTTATAGGAATGCAAGCTACAAAGTAGTCGGAATGAAATCTTTTTGGAAGAGACATAATTACCAAATTGGTCAACCCACAAAGCAATTCAAGCCGTCAGCATAATGGTTATTTTCATCAATTCATCTAACATACATGCAATAACTATTGATCATGCAATGCCTTTCCTGATAAATACAATATGGAATATCATTATAGGTATATTTAGATGTACATAGACCCTTATTGTTGATGTGTCAAGTCAAAAAACAAAAAACAAAATACACCTGATTATCACTAAATATTAGTACAGTTATTCACACCTAAAAATTAGCCATCTTAAATCTAATATCTTGGAAGGATACGTTCTTATAATTCTCATAATTCCTGGCAGTCTCTTCATCCTTTCTATCTTCTTGTCTTCCTTGAAATCCCTTGTCAATGACATCTCTAATTTCTTGGCTTCTTTGGCACGAATCTGAATAAATCAAACCCTTTTGTGTATTTCCAGCATAAAAGCAAGCCAATTCTATGAATTCAATATAACTGATAAGTTAATATATTTACATTTATTTCCTTTATGTCCAAACTTGCTTTAAATAGTATATACACATTATGTCCACATGAGAAAATGTGAGACTGACCTTGACACAGGCTGCAAGATGGAAATGGCTGACAATGTACATTGTGTGAATGGATCGAGGAGGGAAACTGCGGGAAGTTATGTGTTTGAAGAATGACGTACATATAAAGGCAAAACATAAGTGCTGATGTATTTACTATGGTGAGAGTGCAGAGTATATAACTTTTAGAACATTAAGAAATATGATCTAAATATGATCTCTCTTTCTCCCTTTCTCAATTTTTTCCAATTGCCCACTGGCATGTACCTTGCAAACTTGACCTTCCCCAAGCTGAATTTAAGCTTGTCCATGCATCAGGAAAGTTGCCATAAAGCCCTGAATATGTTTTTAGTACAATTTCAGACAATCATTATTAGGAATTCAGATGCTGGGAGATAAATGACAAAAAAAGATGAGTTACTTTTGATAATCAGATCATAAACTTCAGACTGATCCTCCACCTTTGTTACTGAGTTTGATAACTGATTTATTGTTCTACTGGCCACAAGTCTGTTAAATTTTGTTGGAAAATGGTGAAAATCAAATGACCACAATTACAGTAAACACAAATTTGTGATTGAAATTAGTCATGCATGGCATTTCAACGAAGAATGTAAGGATCTTCCTGTGAAGACGAGAGAATCTGTTGCCCAAAATACTGACAACTATTTAACATGATTGCTAGATTCAAAACCTGACTAGAAATATTGATGCTAGAGTGCTGACAAACTCAGCCAATTAGATGCATGATCACATCATTAATACAAGTGTATCTCACTCACAATCAAACTAAACAGAGATCTTTATATACCAAGTGTGAACAAAATATTTTTAACAAAAAAAAAAAACAGTCACCAGAGTGATAAAAACAATCCCTCCACCAATCAGATGCAATATCACCTCATTAATATGCAAATATCTTGATCATAATAAAACCCACCCAACATCTTGGCATTAGCCTATCTGCCAAGAATAAAACAAGGTCAGAAATACCATCTCTCAAATGTCAAGGGAATCAGCCAACCAGATGCATTGTTACTTTATTGAGACATGCAATCTGGCTCATACTCAAAATCCCTGGACATCTTGATGTATTTAGTTTGGTTAAATTAATTCCAAAAGGTACTCGATTTCAGACAGAAGAAACATTCATAAATATATAATTTAGCATTGAACAAATTATTACCTAGCAAAGATAATAAGTCAGATAAAGAGGAAGTTATTGAATAAAACACTGGTATAAAATGGGTTTTGACTAGAGATAAACATGAGCAAGATCTGGAATGAAAATTTCCATTGTAAAGCCCCGTAAACCAAATAACAGAACATGTCATTAAATTTTATGAGCTGACCTATAAATGTAAATCAAGTTATTTACTATGACATTCCTAAATGGAATAAGACCTTGAGAACACAATGAGAATTAAACAACAATCCTTGTACGTTTATTTATCAACTTTATATTGGTATAAAAATACATAATTTTTATTTTCTTGATCAATGAAACAAGAACCAGACATTATGAAGGTAACATTCATCATGCATTTTTTATATTGTTATGTATATTTAATTTAATTGTTTGTCCATTAGTTTTAAATTTGTTTTTATTCCATTACATGTTATTGTAATGTAACATTGTTTGCTGGACTTGACCTTGTCCAAAATTGAGTTCTGATTGACCTGATTGACTTTTGTTTATTTTTTAAAATTTCATTTATGAAAACAACTAATAACAGCTTCATTATTCTGTATGGGTATGAGCCCATTGACCAAATTATTATTCAAGTAAACAAGAAGGCGTAAACATGTTGATCAGGATCAGGGTCAGGGTTTTGGAGATTCCCAAGTGAATTTAATAGGTTACTGTGTTGCACGTAAACAAGGCTCATTAAATCATGCTGGAAAGTTATTTTCCATTGGGTAATGGTTGTTTTTAGAAAAGACTAATTTTTGACCTGAGGTCAAACAGAGAACTATATTATCTTGTGACTGTCAGCATTTTACCAGTTGTGCTTTAACATCTAGCACTTTAAGTTGTATTATGTTGTGACCAGTTTGGGCTGAATTTTATTTTCTTTAAATTACTGAATTCGAGTGATTATTTTCTCTGGAAATACAAAAGTGCTCTGATAAAATTCTTGGATAAAGACATTCATTGGAATTTATACTGAATTCAAACCTGGAATAATATTTCTGTGAGTCAACAAGAGAGTGTTGACACAACAGTACTTCACAGACTATAACAAGCATGTCATCGCTTTCAGTTTTGGATCTCTTCGGGACTTGAACTGAGTTTTATTCAGGACTTCTCATTACTAGGACTTGGTCTTAAATTTTTGGATTATTTTTGGATTTAATTTGCAATACTGTTAAGTTCTTTCTTTTTTTTTACTCATTTTTCACTTTGTATTCTACGGGAAATAAATTATTTGTTAAATTTTACAATGCTTGTTGTCTTCACTCTTTTCTCTTACTTATTTGAAGAGCATAGAATCGTAACAATATTATATTATTATTGTTACCAATTTTAAGGTAGACACTTTAATTTCATTACTTATGTCCTTTTAAGGTAAATATACTTTCATTTCTTGACTCAAGTCATTTTAAGGTGGATGTACTTTAATTTCATGACTTGAATCCTTTTAAGGTAAATGTACTTTTATTTCATGACTAGAGTCCTTTTACGGTAGACTTAATTTAAAGTAATAATTCAAGTCTTCAAAACTAGTTTCGGGGAGGAAAATGTTTAACCCTGGCATAAACATTTCATTTTGCAGAACTATGATACATTTCAATTAAGGAAATGGTGTCATCTCAAATAAAGTAATATTTAAGGCACAAGGGAACAGCTTGGCCTGAACACTGCTATGAAGATGTGATTGCACTGTGCATTTCAAACTGTGAAATGTGTAAAACAGTTCAGAAGGGTATGATGAGTGACAAAGTACTTCATTCAATCCATCACCTGTCACAAAATCTTCTTTAATGCTCAAATGGCTCTGTATGGCACCTCATACTTGCAGGGGTAAAGTCTTTTTTATCCACAACTAAATAAATTCTGGCTATATCCTTGTGGAAAATTTGCTCTACACTTGCGTATTTATTACTATACCTTCAAAATAATGCATACCCAATATTAAATGCAGCAGCGCTGAGTTACCTTTTCCAGAAGAGATTGGGGTATGCCCTTTGTTGCTGTCAAATTCTGGACAGGCATTTGAGATTCCATTTTGACTGGCTGGCTTATTTCAGACTCTTTACAAACTTCCTCTAATGCCTTCTCAACCTTTAAAACACAAAAAGAAGTTGTTTCTAATTACATTGAAAAAGACAAAATGATTACATCAAAAAACAGAGTTCTCTACGAAGAAATTGAAGTGGATATTATCAAGAATACTTCATCTTTCATACTATCACTCTATGCTGCAGAGGTTCTGTACCAGATGCCACATTTTATGTATTCTTATTCTGAATTCTTCCCATCATTTTCCATGGAGGCAAATAAATTTATTCCTTGCATTTCAATGTCTATTTTTTTGTTTTTTGTCTGCTACAAACAAAAAACGCTGCACTGAAATGAAATATGTAAACTTTGTACAGTTTCTGGTGCAGATCCTCAGGAACTTCAACCAAAATGACTTCACAATTCAACCTTACAAAGTATTTATATGGTCCATTTCAGGAAATTCAACCAAAATGCAAGCAATTTGACCTTTCCAGATGCAGAGATCACCCAGAAAGTTCAACCAAAATGACCTGGCAGTTGGACCTTTCATCGAGAGGCTAATATGGTCCAATTCAGAAATGAGCATCATGTAAGCATTTTGAATGCTTTGCATTTGTGAACAATTTTGTCAGTGCCTGGCCAACTACATGCATGATCCTTATGTGTCTAGTGAACCAGGCCTGGTATCTTATTAATAAGGAAAAAGTAACTTATGACAACTTCACAGACGGAGATTCAACCCTTGCTTGCAAAACGTCTTTCATAACTAAGAAATCATTTTATCTAGTTTGAAAGAAAGGTTTTGGCTAGCCTAAGATGTGTTGCCAAACTATGGGACAGATCTGAAATTCAAGATCTAAGACAGTAACAGATGTGCAACAAATGACAGTACATGCTTCATCACATTCAGTTAAGTCTTTGTTTTAACAACAAACTAGCTGAATGCAGCAGATTACATCAGTTGAACATAGTGTGGGGAATAGGTTTTAATTTCAAAACTGATTATTGGTTTGACACATACATGTAAGCACTGAATTTAATCAATGACATCAATAACAATAGTGTGCATGACATCCTCTATGTAGATAACTGACAATTTTGTGCGGAAACCATTTCTCTTCTTTCAGAGTGAAATTGAACTTTGCCTTTTGGACCCCAAAATTGACAGGCTTCTTTTTTCCCCATGTGAAAGAAATTCACAAAGCTTGGTCCTTGCCTGTGATGTAGAACTACTGTTAATGTGCAGAAAACATTTTCCTTCTTTCAGTGTCCTTGACCTTTGGACCCCAAAAATCACCAGTCTTCTACCTTACCCCAAATGTATGCCATATTATATTATCAATGTTTGGTTTTGGGATGTCACATGAAACTACTGTTATTGTGTAAAACATGTTTTCATGGCTTCAATCAGCTGCCTTGACCTTTGCCCCTTCTACTCCAAAATCAATAGAGTTCTTCCTTATACCAACAGCAAGCCATCCACAATATCTGGCAACATGAATGATGGAAAATTCTAGTATTTTGAGGAAACCATTGTGCTTCCTTCAAAGTATGTAACTTTAACCTCTCTGCATTTAAGCCCAAAATCGATAGGTTTCTTTCTAACCCCTGGTGCAAGCTGTATGGAAACTGTTTTCCTCCCTTAAGTCAATGACCTTGACCTTTTGAGCCTGAAATTAATAGGTATTTTCCTTACCCCAAGTACAAGCCATAAAAAAGATGGTGGAGAAGTCGAATTAATGTGTGAAAACGGTTTTCCTGTTTTTGGGCAGTGACCTCAACCTCTGAACTATTGAACCTGAAATTAATGCTGTTATTTCTTACCCCAAGCTCAAGCCATCCAGAATACGGACAAACTGAAATTATTGTGAAGAAACCAAATTGGTAACAGATGGACATGTGGATGGACACCATCTCAACATAGTACACTCCATCTTGTGGCAGCTGTAAAAAGATGCCCAGATACTATGCGATTTAGATCAGTTGACTCGTTTATATGATGTACATGAATCACTAACATGCTGAGAAAAAAGCTGCATTATAAAATGGCAAGATTTTGTGAAGACCTTAAGCAATCCTGAATATACTTTATACTACCGATGAAGAAACAGTTTTTAAAGATGAAATAGCCATTTATAATCGGTAATGTAAAATTGTGTTCAATGACTTGGTTGGTATGGTTAATTGACAAAACTTGTCAAGAGTGGTACAGGGTGTACCGTCATAAGCTTGATGCAAAAATCACATATTGGTATGTACCCTGTGTACAGTCTTCTGTGTATTGGTATGTACCCTGTATATGGTATTCTGTGTATTGGCATGTACCCTGTGTATGGTCTTTGTGTATTGGTATGTACCCTGTGTATGGTATTCTGTGTATTGGTATGTACTCTGTGTATGGTATTCTGTTCCTAAAAAGTAAGAGAGTAATACCACCTTAGGTAAGAGTTGTCCCCTCCTACACTCCAACACATCTTTAGCAGTCTGATATTTTTTCTCCACAGGAGCTTCAGGAAGGGGTGCAGCTACAACATCTGGGACCTGATCCAACTGGAATCTGGGATGCCAGCGTGTAATTTTGTCATCAGGAATTGTCAACGGCTTCTCCAGTTTTGATAAAAATTCCTGGAGGAAAAAAAAAAAAGTAAACTCAAGATTTATGTAGGTGTGTTTGTGTTAGAGGTGGGTGAGGGAGATGTTATGAAATTTATGTAATACTTAGCTGCACATACTTTAAAAGAAGAGAATCAAGTGGTCATGAGATCACTCACCTGACATCTGAATAGCATCCAAATACGAAAATAAATGGCCAATTTAAACATGAAATACATTGGTTCAGTATAAACTTTATTGTAAATATAAATAATCTCTGGCATAATCGGGGGCAAATCCTGTCACTGCACACGCCAAGCTCTGAATTTTTTCTATAGGAATACCTCAGGAAGAGAGACTTGGAGAGTTTGTAGGGTTGTGAAGAGTGTCCGACACCTATATGTGGAGCCGCAAGGGGCTTATACAAGGTATATAGGGACACTGATAACCAAAACGTGAATGCATAAAACTTGGCAATGGTCCAAACGAAATGAAAGGAGCCTGGTGACTATGGAACAGTGTGACTGTAATGAAGGCCCCCAAAAATATCTGGGTCAGTAAAATGCTTTCTGTTGAAATTTCTTTTTTCCACTGCTGACAATTGATGTTATGAAAAACAATTTGTTTCAAGGTTTCTCTCTATTTTATTTTCAACCATATCTGATGCAGCATCATGCTCAGTTTCCCTGATACTGAAAGGCCCATATCAAGACACCGTGTTTAAAGTTGGTCAGATTGCTGGGGTTGGAGTTAAGTTTTCTAAATATCAGCCTTCTTGCATCAAGGCAGCCATATTTGATGGAAGTACAGCATAAAAACCTGACAGACATCCAAACCAGGACACTATCTATCAAATTTGATAAAAGCCTGCTAAGCAGTTTTTCTAAGGGACATAAAATAATCTACATGTCCATCCATCCTTCAGTCAAATCCACAATCTCATTAGATACATAATTTTTTATAGCTTGCCATGAAACTTAATCCAACTGCCCTTTCTGTTTCAGATTAATGCAGTGTGCGACAATCAGATCAGCACAATTTTTCCCACACTGCATTACTAAATTCTGTCAATACATCCAGTCTAAATTTTCAAGGAATCATGTGAAACTTTAACGATGTTATTGTCAACATTTTAAGATGGACTTTCTCCTGCAATTTTGGTAGAGTTCTTGCTCTTGCAGCCTAATGCAGTGCAAGACAAAATCTTTCTGTGAATGCAGCTTACCTTGCAGTTTTCTATGAGTATCTATTTGTATCAACAAGGTCTCTAATGTCAGGACAATGTCTTTTTGGGGGGTGGGCTTTGATTTTCTGTTGAACTGAGACATAGTTCTTTAATCTTATGAATATAATATGGTGCTATTTTCTGCAAATCAGACAGACCTGATTCTGGTCCTCCATTAAAACACAGAACAGGTTTCATACAGATCAGTAGAGCTGAAATTTAATGACTTTTCAAAGACCAGTTTTTAGTTTTCAGTGACTACTCACGGTATCAAGTGTTCTGCTTCAGTTACTAATTTAAATACAAGAAACAAATACAAAAACAATACAGAAATAAATACATGTAACATGAAAGGAAAATGATTTTTAACAAGAAAGACATTGTAATCCAGTTGTTAACTATTGCCCTTTAGCTTTTATACTTTCTTCTCCAGCTGCAACTCCAGTGCTTTCACTTCAGAGATGCTGCCAGGATTTTATCTAATGGGGGGGGAGGGGGGAGGGGGGAGGGAGAGGAGGTACCCACTTGTTACGAAAAAAAGGTGGGAGTAAAGAAAAAGGAGGGAGAAGGAAATGGCCATAGTTCACTATATACCTAACAGTTGTATACACATTAATCTGTTGATTTTTCAAAGCT
The DNA here is from genome assembly GCA_016617855.1 of Megalonaias nervosa. Lineage (NCBI taxonomy): Eukaryota > Metazoa > Mollusca > Bivalvia > Unionida > Unionidae > Megalonaias > Megalonaias nervosa. Next base: position 9,137 of record JAECUM010039050.1, on the reverse strand, counting down.
TAATCTGTTCCTTACCAGTGTATGAAAACTGGCCTGTGCTGAGACGTTCCTGTTTATTGGGGATATACATAGCTAGCTTAGACAGCTGGAACATGTTTGAAAACTGTTCCCTATGTTTATTATGTATATGTTTTCACTACTCATGGGTAATGTCTTTTGGATACTTTAGCTCCAAAATAAGATTTTTCACTAACATAAGCTCTGCTTAAGTTTCACATTCTTGAAACGGTGCTTAACTGACTACTATGCCAGATTTCTTATCTGTTCAATAATGCTATATTAGGATTTTAAGTCCATTAATGCCATAGGCTGCTTGTTTAGACAGTGGTATTTTAATCTAATAAATATATTTACTTCCTAGTTTAATTTTTAGATTATTTATTAAATTCATCTTAACCATTATAAAGCTATATGTAGCTATGCTCAAGGTATTTTGAAAAATGCATCTTTAAGGAGAACTATAAACCTTTTTTGGGATTTAACCTCATTATTACAGATTTATGTTTAGTTTTTGGGGGTGTTTTTGTCACTATTAAACCTTAAGATACTATACCAAAAGCTGATTAAAATTTGAAATCTAAAAATATCATGTAGTCACAATTTTCCAGACTTTGGAATTTGCAAACATGTATAAAATATATACACTTTTTATAGTACCCTAAATTAAATAAATGTGAGACATTCCTAAATTTCTTCAAGTGAATTAAGAAGACAGTAAAAACATATCCCCATTATGTTCCTATCTATAGTGCAAGTCACATGGGGCATGTATGCGCATTTACTCATTTTAAATTAAATATAAATTGTTCTTCTAAAATTTAACACAAAACATAAAAAAACAGTCAATGACTCAAAAAGTAAAATTTTCAATCGCTTTTTATTTATTAAGCAAAATCTCTAAAATTAAATGACTTTTAATGACCTATGTCAAATATCAATGACTTTCAAGGCCTTGACATGAGGTGTTCATTTCTCAATCACTTTCAATAACCTTTAACAACAGTGGAAATCCTGCAGAAAAATTGTGCAAAAGATTCTCAAGAATTAGTTCCGGACTAAAAAGAAATCCATCATCCAGCCTTTCAGAAGTTTAAAATGTTGCTATTAACTGTTATGTGATATACAAGAATACCCTGTGGTATTGTTTGACCATCCTAATCAAACTCCTATGGAATATGTCTTTTCTTTGAAGGAGATGCTTGGCTGTGAACAATGCTCTGGTGTTGGGCTCTGTTTTTACATTTACTGCATCTGGGGAAAGAAAAGAATACAATGTGTACAAACAAATTCAGTAAATTTTTGTCCCTTGCTTACTGTGATAAGGTCCATAAAAATTCACAAAATGAAATCTTACTCTGACCTTTAAGACAGATCTATGAAGTTACTGGGGAGACATGAAAAGTAACTGATGGTACAAGCCTATATTCCAAGTTTCATCCCAGATCAAAAATATGGCCATCAGAATGATAAAAAGCTCAGCCTGTCAGATGCAAGACCACCTCATTAACATGTGGATCTCTTTAATTACTGAATTCACGCTAGATCTTCATGATATTCCAAATGAGATCATAATCAGACCATATATATGACCTACAGAGTGCCAACAAACTCAACTTGATACCAGATTACCTCAGTAATATGCATTATCAAACTTGTCTAAACTCTTAATGATAAAAGCTTATATTTAATCAAATATCTGGTAGAACGTAAGCTCAGTGAATCAGCTGCAAGATCACCTCCTCCTTATCCATGCATCTCACTAAGTATCAAAACCATTGGAGATCTTATTAATGCAAGATTATATTCCAAGTTTATCAAATTCAGATAAGGGTTGTTCCAGTAAATATACTTGGGACCCAGGGAAGGCACTTTTAATGTGCAGTCATCATATATAGATACTATTTAGAATGTTTTATCATTTTCATATGAACTCTCTGGGTAACCCAAGCACCCTGGCATTGGATTTTTAAAAAAGTGCCTTCCCTGGGTACCATGTATGTTCAAATAGAACAGCCCTAAGAAAATATGGCCTGCTGAGTGGTAAGAAGCAAGTGATGACAGCTGGACAGATGACACATGCAGGTTTGAAGCAATGTGATTTGTCAATATTGTCATCTTCATGGCATTAATAAAGACAAAAGTGGTTTAAATGCTTTTCTTGTATCAGTTCTGCTGGCCAAAAGATTTTATGACAGATTGGCATCATCTGTATAAATCTGCAAGGCCTTCAAGCTGGGACACTTTCTGTAAAATAATGTTCAGAATAAGTTAAAGGCTTTTATATTTTAAGCAATAGCAGTCATATTTGATGGCAGAACGGCATCATTTGTCTAAATTTATCCCTTTATGCCAAGATGCTTCTGGTCAAGTTTAACCTAAATGTAATAAGTAGAAGTCATTCAGAAGATTTTCTACTTTTTATTGTGTTTGTGTGTGTGGTTTAGATTTTTCATGTAGCGTTAACGATTTTTAAGCCATATCACTACGATATCGGCAGTGTGGCAGTTTATAGTGATGTCTAGCATTTGGGCATCATGCTGTAGATATGTGACATTATGTTCCACCTAGTCACATTATCCAGACACCAGGCCAACCAGTCCTAACACTACCGTCTTAATGCTGAGCACCTAGCGAGGCAGCTGTTAGTACCATTATTTATAAGTCTCTGGTAAGACTCGGCTAGGTTTCAAACCCATGACCGCCTTCATAAGAGGCAGATGCTCTAACCACCAGACCACTGGAGCAGTCTACATTTTAGTAACCACAGCCATATTTGATAGCAAATTGATATAATTTGCATAAAACTGCAAGGCCTTAATACCAGAATGTATTCTGACAAATTCAAATTTTGCTGATCAGTTTTAGTGTGACTAAGGTGTCTGAAAGTTTTTTCTATCTAATGGTTGTCATATTTCTTCGTGGATCGGCATCACTTGTATAAAGGCCATCACACCAAGATACTTTCTGTTAAATATGGTCCAAAGTTTGGTAAGCAATTTTCGAAAAGAAATCATTTAACTAATTTTATTTTTTAGCAACACGGTGGATAGACATCCTTTGCACAAATCTGAAAGCTCCCCCATGCGGTAATGCTTATGGTCAAATTCTGTTTAACAGTTTGTAAAAAGACAATGTTTAAACATCTCTCAGTGTTTTGTAACGATTGCAATACTTGTGGGTGGATTAGCATTATCTGAACAACTATTAAAAATCTACATGCTATTACACTTTCAGATTCTCTTTGGCAGTCTTCATATATCATCATTTAAAGGTTTTTCTATTCTCAGTTACAACTGAAATATTGGATGACAGAGCAGCATCCAATGAATATCTATTTTTCCTAGTAAAATGTTTCTTCGAGAACATGTACCCGATTATAATACCTTAGGAGAACTACTACCTTGCAAATCCAGCCCCCCCCCCCCACTACTTTCAGCTAAAGTGAGCTAAAAGTTGTATGCCGACCTATGTGAGTCGGGCAGAGTGATCTCAACATAAGTATAAGACTTGATGGAAAAGCCTAAGAACATGTCACTTACAACTAGAGAGGAAGGCACGCTCTCTATGGATGTAACTGCGGTGAGGCTGGGAGGGCATAAGTGTATTATGATTGGGTAAGTGTTCCCAAAAAAACATTTTGCTTGGAAAAATTGGTTTCTTTTTTAAATATCTTATCCAATCATAATACCTTAGGATAATAGGTAGTATGTCAAGAGAGGTACAACACCTTACCCTGGTGACACCATCTATGGTCCCCTAACATATGCAAGACAGCTTCTAGAAAACCCGACTGGAGGGGACTCCATCTGTTGGGGCACAGCTTCAAATAGGGAAAAATCACCCCACCCCACCCTTGCAAATCCAGCAGAAGTTGTGAAGCCACATCTTAAGAAGCTGTCGATCAACCTGGAAGGGTGATCTATTGGGCTGCAGATATTGGTCTTACCATATCGAATTGAGCCCTCTGGGATGACAGATCTCAGAAATAAAAGCGAGAATGTGTGCTCCAATCTCCATCCCACAGTCTGAATGATGCTGGTTAGGGTACAGTTCCGGTCCAATGCTAGGCTGGTGGCAACTGCTCTAACCTTATGAGTTGAAATGTGCAATAAATTCACTTCAGCTGAGGTTATTTCTCTATATGCCAAGCAAATAACCCACATAATCCAGGACAAGATAGTCTGTTTTAATGTATCCTCCTGTCCTTTCATAAGAACCTCGACGCAAAGGCTCTGTTCTATTAAGGTACCCCTTGAAAACCTGCACCTTCAGCTGATGTGTCCAAACTTGACAGGTTTCAAGACAAAAATCTGGTTACCCATGGAAGAAGCCGGTTCTTGGCAATCAAAGAGAATGCCCTCATGAATAAGACTGACCCGTCTTGTCAGAACTGCACGTAATTCGGGTTTGCTGACAAGGCAAGTATTTTGCTAATGCTGCCCTGCTAATGCCATGAGGAAGCAGGTCTTGTAAGAAAGGTGCGCCAGAGATGCCCTTGAAAGTGGTTCAAATATGTCTTGTTCAGCCAGCTAATACCCAAGATAGGTTCAACTTGGGCATAATGCTAACATTTATGGCCATGTATACTCAAAGTTAGAATGTCGGGTAAGTCCTTGTTTTGTCCGATATCCTTACTTCCATGATGATGAAAGGTATCAGCGATTGTGAAGCGACAACCTTTTATCGTACTCAGTTCAAACTTTCTCTGTATAAAGAGCCAGAGGAAGGTAGCTATTTGTGGCATTGATCCCTCGAGAGGTATGATGTGTTTGTTTGTGCACCAATGGATGAAAATATGCCATTTGCCTTCATATGCTTTCAGAGTGGAGACCCTGCTAAAGTGATTCTCTCCACGACTGTTTATTTCTGAGGGCCTGTTTCATATGATCCAAATGTGCAGGTTCCATAGCTCTGAGTAGGAATTAAACGACTGCCATCGTGGTTGTTTGAGTAAATGAAGTCTCTGAGGAGTTCCTGTTGCACGATTGATGAGGTTGTTGATCCATGACTTCCCACATCTAAGCTTTCTGTAGCACTTTTGGAATTAGAGGTGTTGGAGGGTTGGCATATGCATCCAGACCGTTTCCAATCTATCAACAGAGCATCAACTGGCCAGGCTTTGAGTCCGGGATTGGAGATACGAAAGTTGGGAGTTGGTATTCCACCTTGTCACCAACAGGTCCACAAATGGTTGGTCCCATCGGGTACATATCTGAATGGAAACCGAGGGATGAAGAGAACATTCTGTTGGTATATTTGATTGTTCCAGGACAAAGCTTCAGCTAGTATGTTAGGAGTCCTTGAATACAGCGATCTTGTATGTGGATTTGTTGTCGACAACACCACTTTCTAAAGTCCTACACCAGGATGCAAAGGTCTTGGGACTTGGTTCCAACTTGTCATTTGAGATAAGTCACCATTAAAGAACCTGATTCCTCATTGTCGTTTGAGATAAGACACCACTGTAGAGTTGTTGGGCAGAATGAGTACTCCCTTGCCATGCAAATATTCCTGCCACCAGTGAAATGCTTTCACAATGTTCATCAGCTCCAGAATTTATTGATATTAAGATGACATTAATGGGGACAAAATGCACCATTGGCTTCCCGAAAGGATGGTAGTAGGTGGGTTCCCCAGCCTTCCGTGATGGCATCGGTGCAGACTGTAATCTCGTACAGTTGTACTTGTAGATGTATACCCGCTGTAAGCCTAAGTAGGTTGCTCCCAATTCTGCAGATGGTGCCTAAATTGTGTGCAGTTGGTAAGAGGATGGTCCAGTGGGCAAACTTTAGTCCTCCATTTTGGGCAGAAGAATCATTTACAATGGGTGCATAGGAAGGCGACAAAGGATCAAGAGATCTGCTGCCATGTTGAGCAAGCCTAGTAAGCGAAGGATTTCCCGTGCGGATAGAATTCCTCACAAGTAAAGGTGCTACCATAGTTTGGATTTCAATGCCCCCTCCCGAGAGACACAAAATATGTTACCTTGTCGAGCTGGTACTAGGTCAGATTTTTCATTGTTGACAAGAAGTCCAGATTTGTAACAACAGTTATCATGTCTTGCAAGATCTAACTCACTGATGTTCTGCAGGATGTCATCCAGATAACTTGATGTTGCCGACACAGAAATGGTCCAGACATGTGATTTTACTCAATTCATCTAATGAGTGAAGACCCAGGGGCCGATGTTGAGCCCCAACGGAAGTGCATTGATCTGGTATATGATGTATGCGAATCGCAGGAACATCCAGGAAGCTTTGTGAATAAGGACATATGATATGCGCCATTTAAGTCCACACTGATGGCAAAGTCTCCATCATGGATGCCATTCAAAATACGCTGCTGTGTTTTTATTGAGAACCATGGGGTATAGATGAATTGATTGAGGGCGCTTAGGTGCTGTTTGCCTTTGGGACCATGAAACATCTGGAATGAATGATAGGACCCTCTTGGTACAGTATCTGCTTTGGTATGAGAGAACTGCGGCTTTCGCTGGGTGGAGCTTTGATAGGACGGTTTTCAGAGGTTGGTGTCCTATTAGTGGCCTTTTGGTCCTTTCGTTGATTTCCCTTACTATCTCTGTATCGACACTGTGGTTGTAGGAGGGAGGGAAACATGTCTTTTTGATGGATTGTTTGCGGACTTCTTCAATCTGGACATTAAACAGAAGGTTAGAGGATAAAGGCTGTGCTCTTAGCTTGGCTGTACGGTGGTCCTTCAAGAAAGTGCAGGCAGAGAATAACTGAGTTGCGTTCAGTTAAATGTAAATTCTAGCTGTGGTTACGGCATTGGTCAAAGTGTGTTGAGTGGCTCTGTTCTTATTCATTACAGGGCTTTCTGCATCAGGCATCAACGTCTCACTTGTATCAATCAGAGTTATCTTCTGGGTGAATTTTTTAAAGGATCAAACTTAGTATCACAGAAAAAAATAACAAGTGCTTTTCTTCACCTTCATATCAGAACTGGTCACATCAATTCCCTAATTCATTTTCATTATTATTGAATTGTTATATAAACGTAAAAGGTGCAGTATGGTGATTAATGCATGGAAGTAAATTATAGGAAGGACAAGGTGTCACGAGTGCAATATTTATTTTCATCGTGGCAACTAAACATCCCCCTTAACAAGAATACACATGTATACATATCCTTGCTCTCAATAGCTAAACATAAAGACACAAAATAATTTTGCCTCTTTTTAACCGTATTTCATTCTTAAGGCATGTACATTAGCTACCTAATATTTCCTATCTCTGTACTTGGACTCATATGATGTCTTACTGCCTTAATACTCTCAATGCAGTTCTGTCCACTCTGCAAGGGGAACAGGCCACACTGATTCGGTTATACTATACTTTGATGCTGGCACAAGTAACTCCCAGCACAATGAAGTGCTTGCATTTGTTCAGAATCTCTTGACCACCATTACAGTTGGTTGAAGACTGTTGGTAGCCAACGTAAGGCCAAAGTCAGATGAACTATGCGTTAATTTTCTTTAACAAAACTGAAACTGTCTAATCACATAATCATATTGTGCCTTCTACACATCTCCCTCGATAATTCGTGCACAATGGACTCCAAAAACACTGACCACACCATAAGCAAAGGCACAAGTTATTGAGGGACCTATAAAAAACCAACCAATACTAATAAAGGGATCGACGTAGAGGCATAAGGGGGGGGGGGGTTGGCAGGTTACAATGTCGAATACTCAGTTTATAATTGTGCTGAGATTAATTGGGAATAAATCTCTTCAGTACGGTGTACTTTATTTTTTTCCTCGTAGAGTAGCATTAATTTCAGGATAAATTACAGTATATTCAGGAGATCATAAAAAACATTATTCCACATAGCTTCCATTCGCTTAACACATGTACCACTTCACACTTTGTGTACTACATCACTAAAATTCGTGTGTTGAATTGGATACATTGTAGTTTTATTGATTGATCCAAAGTAGACATTTTTGGTTTTTTGGTTTTTTTAATACAAAAGATCAACACTCTTTTCGAGAAACTATGCTGATCGAATGATAGGTAGATAGATTTGACTGCGGTGGAAGTAAAATGGAAAAAAATAAATAAATTCACAAGGGTTAATCATTACCAATATGAATTTAATGGGTCTACAAATTTAAAACAATGTAAATTAGAACACGATAATACTTGCAGTTTGTGACACGCTTGACAAATATCACTTCACATGTTGAAAAAATCAGTTAATTATTTTTAGTTACTCCTTGATTTCTCTGCTGCCGAGCAAAATCCCTCAGATTTCTCAACTGGATAATTTTTATGTAGTCAACATTTTGTGTCTCCAGCCACTGTATAGCAATATTAAAAGATCTAATTGATTCCTGTGCAGAGGTGGTGCAACATATGCGTCTGCATCACTCTCAACACTTGTGGTACTCCAGATGGAATCGTCTTCTGCTGCAAATTTGTTTTTTTCAAAATAGAATTAATAATTTGTTCATTTGGCATGTATTTGGCTGTCGGAGAGTCATTGTCAGCACAAATCCAGTCCTCCATATCATCAAGAGAAACAACCATCTCAGGACCATGAGTCTGTACAAATTTCTCCCAAACAGCTTCTGCATTAATGACACCCGTTTCACTGAAACCTTCAAAGTCACTATCAACATCACTGTCTCTGTCACTTACTTGCTTTATGTTAAAGGCAGCTTCAAGACCCTTAATCGAGCACCCCTCTATGATCTTAGGAGTGATCGCTTTCCAAGCCTAACCAACCATGAATACAACCTCTTTTAAATTCACACTCTTGAGAAAGGTTGCAACACCTTCTCCACTGTCCAGCATTGACTGTATTAACAGCCAATGACAATTCTTTTTAAAAGTGCTGATAATTCCTTGATCCAGTGGCTGGATTACAGATGTTGTATTTTTGGGGAGGTATTCCACCCGGATCTTTCCACTGATTATTACGAGTGAATCAGCAGGGGGGTGGGCCGGACAATTATCCAATAGAAGTACAGCTTTCTCCTCTAAGCCCCTGGATCGCTGGGTTTCTGACAGCTGGGACAAACATCTTGAAAAACCACTCCGTAAATATGGTTGCAGTCATCCACACATTTCCACTGTTTCTGTATACAAATGGAAGGCCATCCATGTTCATAT
>JAECUM010039049.1:0-14372 GCA_016617855.1 Megalonaias nervosa | reverse complement strand
AAAAAAAAAAAAAAAAAATTGGCTGGCAAAGATGATCAAACTACAGAAAGTTAAGGAATAGAAAAGGAAGTATTAGGCCGGTACGTCATATTATGTCAATATTTAGAGAACATACCAACAACAAAATTCAGTATACTTACTTTTCCAGTTTTATCCTACCGGTAATCAACGTTAAAAGTGCTGGTCTCGGCGAATGATTAATAATTCTGATCAAGGAGTGGGCAGAGTTTTGGGTTTTCGTAGATGACCTCAACCGCAAAATGGGTAATGACCCCAGCCAGATGCCGCATGTCTAAAAAGCACCGTGATGAACCGGAAGGTATGACCAGGTTCATTACACAGCGTTAATATTGCTCATACAAGAACCCACGCTGAACTGAAACCCCAGTTAGGTCGGTTTTATTTATGGCACAGCTTAGGGCGGATCACGAATTCCTGCTGTATTGTTTAAATTGTGAAGCAGATGACTTGTTGATATTTGCTCAGCATGATGTAACTGTTACGTATCGGCTCGTTCAAAGTAACACAAAGAAAGAGTGAAAACAACAAACTTTGTAAATTTTAACAAAAACAATTTATTTCCCTAGAAAACACGGTGAAAAGGTAAACAGATGAAACAAGACTTACGATTTACGAAGAAGATTCCAAAAATTGTCCTAAAATTGTGAAAACACACAAGTCCTGTGAACAAACAGTTCTAATTTGATATAGTCTGAATCTCAGTTCCGTTCCAGGATGGCGGATGATGACGTCAGACGAAGGTTAACACAAAATGTCCAGAATTTTCACTGTGAAGCACAATTTGAATTGTTCTGCTCCAATTTAGAAATAGTTTCAACAAATGTCTTTGTCCAAAGCCAGTAGGGTTGTTCTCCAGGGAAAATAATTATTTAGAAAGTAGATGAAATACAGCTACCACCATTAACAACACACATGTTGTTCCTAACACGTACGAAGGAACAAACAAACACCTCTTTCCAGCACAGAAATACCTTTTCCTTAAGGTATTAGAAACTCTGTAAGATGTTATGATGTGACTCTCAAGTATAACTGACTACGACTGTGACTACGACCAAAAATTTCTTACAGGTAACTGAGCATTTAAAACAAGCTAATGCGTCATTACATGTACACACGCATGAAATACACGTGTGATTTCGAAATCACTACAATGCGTAAACAAGTATTATTATGAAATAACGTGGTCACAGCCAATCATTTACATAGCTCTTTCTCACTGTTTACTTGATACGAAAAACCGTCATGCAAAAATCGTGCTTACACGAGTCACATTTACATTTTAAATAAATAAGATGTTTCTAACATACTATTAGACCTTGCTAACATAATCATCACCATAATAATAATAACTTTTAGTGATATAAAAATAAAATAAAAACGAAACAAAGAATTAGAAGAATTTAAATTTTAACACATATGTAATTTAACTACAGGGTCGTAACATAACGAATAAAAAGTAGACAGGATGGGAATTAGATATGGTATGAATCGGATTCTATCGATTACTTAAATGTGTACTGGTAAGAATATTTAAAACCATGCATTGTCATTCTTCACATGTTGAATCTCCGAGGCTGATGTAAACTTCCTCATATGTTTACGTACGATATTTTTAGGTGAGGCGCATGATAACAGCTGAACGCAAATAACTCACATGCGGTAATAAGACGTGGCAGTAGTGGGCTCCATCCACAGGCACTTGATTCCGGGGTAAACTAATGTGTACACTCGCCAATTAATTGGTGAGTGTACACATTAGTTTACCCCGGAATCAAGTGCCTCTGGCTCCATCTTGGAATAGGCCATTTCTTGAGAAATTGCGCGCAACAACTTGGAATTCCAAATTGTTGCGCTCTTTCTCCAGTAATTGCATGATCGTTGGTTCCAACTTGGAATAGCCATTTCTCGAGAAATTTGGCCATAGAACACAATTAATTTTACTATATATTCTTTACATTTGTTTCTCAGTACTGAACTTTCCACTGTGTGACAATCAATACAAATCATATGTTAATCTAAAATACCTTCAAAGATGACTTCGCAGTGAAGTTCTTGTCAAACGTTCACCGGCATTTTTTTGAAAGGCCGCTTGACTGTCAACAAATCAACATGCAACGGAACACAGATTTCACTTCTGGATCATCACCAAGACCTTATTACTCACTGTACACTGTCGCCGAAACACACACAGACAAGCACACCATAAGCTCATATTCTAAAGAATAAACAATTGCCTTTAAATCCATACCAAGAATGCCTAAATCTAACTCTTGTATCACCACCAAACGAAGACAGGAAAAAATGCTCTAAAAATAGACTGGGACTACATTTGTGAGGTACTGAACCGGAATTATTAATTGTGGCCTGATTCCTGACAGGCCCAATTTTTTTGTCAAACTTTTATATTTGCATGCCACACCTGTTTCAACTTCATACATGAAGTCTTTTGGAATTTCCTTGCAAACAAGACATGTGACAGTTGTCAGAAAGTGTGTAATGCTGGTGTTCCACAGGGTGCAAGTTGTGGTCGAAGTGTTCTTGAGAAACCAAAACAAAATTTGCTATATCTTCCTTAATTATAGGAATTTTTCAATGCAGTAAAAACCTAATTATAATACATGATAAGGCCTGTCCAAAAATATGTATGAAATTTAAAAATATTGATACATTAAATTTTAATGGAAATTTAAATAAACATTTAAATTTTAAAACAAAATTTTATTGAAAAATTAAGTTTTCATAGAAGTTATAAAATTCAATTTGACAAATTTTAGACAGCAAAGTTGACTAATGAATGGTATTTAAAACAAATGGTAGTTTGGGTCTGTACAGCTGATAACATTTTTCCCAGGGGTACTGGAGCATGATAGCTCACAGTGATTTTGGCAGCAAATTGTAATATGCCTGTCCAGATGCATATAGGTGTACACACTAAAGAAACAATGACAGGTGCTATGTTCCACATTTATTGTGTCGGGTACTTAGGCAGTTGTTTGTATAACTAATAACGCGCTCAAATTTAAAGTTTTGATGGGACCACTACCACGTTTTATAGCCAAAATGCATTCCATTTCAGTGTCGATAACTACAAAAGGTGACCATGTGATAGGAGAACACAGTTTCGGGGACGTTCTACCTTACCGAGCACTGGTGCAAATCTCTCCCATAAAGATCTAAGCCATGTCTTTGAGGTGATGTATATCAGTGTCCTGATATGAACTAATCTTGGTTACTTATGGCAGTACACAGCACATGTCCTTATGAGACCTTGCTATCACCGGCGGACTACTGGAGAGTTTCCAAACTGATCCAACTCTAACACTTTGTTGGTGATTTCAAAATAACATTCAGGTTGCAAACATGGGAAAAAATAGTAAACTAGACAGTGTGACACTCAGAAATGTGAAGCAATGGGCATGTATTAAAGTGATAAATGCATCCTAAAAATATATGAGATTTCTAGAAGCATATTTAGCCATTTACGGGTTAAATAACTAATCAAGTAGAGTATGTATCATAAAGTTTAAGGCAATGTTGGAATGGTGAGGTTTAATCATTGGTGCAAACATTAGTACATACCAGTATACAGGAAAGTCAGGTGACAATGTACTCAGCTTAAAAATATATTACTATAAGCAATTGCATTCATAAGGAAAATAACAATTTTGGATATTGTCAGTGAATACAGCCAGATTTGGCCACACAGATCAACTATAGGTATCAATAGATTTTATATCATCAGCTAAATGTGAAATTCTGATCCCCAAAACTTGTAAACAAGGATGGACATTTGCATGTGTGGGACATATACAATGTACTTGTTAAAATCACATGTGCAAACATAATTCAAATGATCTGTTTGAACATTTTTAGTGTATATTTAAGAGTGTTGGTCACCAGTTATTTAGCTCAATGATTCAGTAGGATCAGATATCAGCTGATGCTGCAATACTGCACTCTTGTTAAAGTACTAAATTGAAATATGTCACGAAACATAGGCATATTCATGATGAAAATAACATTTTGGGATATCTGAAGTGCACACAGCCAGAACTGTGCCTTACAGATTCACTATAGGTATAGTGTTAGCCTATATGATGTACTGAATGTCAACTTTTGATCCCAAACATTCTAAAATATATGGATATTTGTTCATGTCAGATATGTAATCATGTTAAGATTAGTTGTACAAAGTTAAATTCAAATAATCTGCTGGAATATTTCTTATGTAATCTTTAGTGTCAGTTAACATATATTATTAGTGATTAATAATGCATAAAATAAAATGGATCATTAAAATTCCCATAATATCATAGGCCACAATGTCACACTACATCAATCAATATCTTAATGAAACTGAACAATAAAATGGAATGAATTTTGTGTTCAACTTAAAACATTTTGCTGTTTTCTTACATGCAGCGGTACATATACCTGGGGAAAGTATATTTTATCCCTTTGACCTGTATTTCATTCATTGACAAATTAAAGTGATTTTGTAGAGAACTTGAGCAGGTTCTAGTATAAAGTTTTCATCTCTGTCCTCTTGCTAAATTCCCGATAACTATGTTTATAAAACGATTACTGAAAGCTATACAAGCAGATATGTGTTACTCAGGAAGTCACCCCATCATAAACACATAAATGAACTGTTTGGACCCCTAATAAATAGTCTGAATGACCTAAAGACACAATACAAAATAGAATTTTGTCTTCATGTATTTTAAATGAAGGTCTCATTTTGACTTAAACAGATATTTTCTCCGAAAAAATTTGACAAATATCCATCATTGCAGCTTGTATATGGTGTAGAAATATATACATGCTGATATCATTCAATATCATTCCCAATAAATATTATATATGTGCATTTTGGGGGGAAATTTTTATTTTTTTTATTTTTTTAAAATTTCATTTAAATTTTTAAAATACAAGTTAATTTTTTATTTTTAATTTTATTCTTGTATTTTCAAAGTCAATATGCATAACATATTAAAATTTCATGTGTCTATCATTAATAATAAATATTTTATACCAGTTTAAACTTTGCTCAAATACTGTACTGACAGGCCATAGAACACAATTAATTTTACTATATATTCTTTACATTTGTTTCTCAGTACTGAACTTTCCACTGTGTGACAATAAATACAAATCATATGTTAATCTAAAATACCTTCAAAGATGACTTCACGGTGAAGTTCTTGTCAAAGGTTCACTGGCATTTTTTGAAAGGCTTGACTGTCAACAAACCAACATGCAATGGAACACAGATTTCACTTCTGGATCATCACCAAGACCTTATTACTCACTGTACACTGTCGCCGAAACACACACAGACAAGCACACCATAAGCTCATATTCTAAAGAATAAACAATTGCCTTTAAATCCATACCAAGAATGCCTAAATCTAACTCTTGTATCACCACCAAACGGAGACAGGAAAAAATGCTCTAAAAATAGACTGGGACTACATTCATGGAGTACTGAACCGGAATTATTAATTGTGGCCTCATTCCATTTGCTTGCAACAACTTGGAATTCCAAATTAATCGGTGTGTGTGTGTGTGTGTGTGTGTGTGTGTGTGTGTTCTGTACTTTTAAATTGCATTAGGTATAGGAATAAAGACTCTTTACTTCTGTAAATTCTAAGTATTACTCTGCTATCTAATTATTTCATAGTAATTCAAAGATTTACATATTTATTTAAAATCTTAATATTTATTTACTCTGATATTTCTTTTTCATGTCATTTTTAAAATAATTATACTTGAAATATGCTTGAAAAAATATTTGAATTTGAAATATACGTTTGAAAAAAATATTTGTATTTTAAATATATGTTTGTAAAAATATTTAATAATATATTATGTTTAAAGTTTGATTTATTTCTTATTCTTTATTTATTTATTTATGTAACTGCTAATATTATTTCTTTGAATTATATTTGTAATAAGTTTGATTGTGTGTTGCTGGATAAGACTGAATAAAAACATTTTTGTTTAAGAATGATGTACAGAACTATTTGTAAAATAGATAGTCAACAAGGAAACTCATTATCTGATGGTAAGGAAATATTTCACAGTAATGAAGGTTACACCTATCTGTTCAATGATGTCATAAGGAAATTTTCAGACTTAGTTCTTAAAGAAAAGCTTGAATGTAGGAATGAGCTAATTGGACCATTGCAAAGTTTCACCAATATGAAACCTACTACAAACTGTTGCCTGATGTCCTAAAGAGAGTCGTTTCATGAAAAGTTTATCTGGTATGTATTAAAGATCTAAAGGGATTGTTACTATCCCTCAAAGAGTTATATTTCACAGACATGAAGATTTTTTTCCAAGTTGTTACATGATGCCAGCATGCTATTTTTGGAAATTTAATCCTTTACAGACCATTTTAAAGGAAAGAAAGGTTTACAATAGTCTGGTTCCCTGCTGATTATGCTCCCTATGTTCCACTCCGCTATAAGGAAACAGATCACAATTAATAGTTCTGGTTCAGTACCCGAAGGTAGTCCCAGTCTATTTTTAGAGCATTTTTTTTCCTGTCTCCTTTTGGTGGTGATACAGGAATTAGATTTAAACATTCTTGGTATGGATTTAAAGGCAATTGTTTATTCTTTAGAATATGAGCTTATGGTGTGCTTGAGCAGCAGGCAGGGTGAACCCTACAACTTTGTACAGACCGTTATTTTACAAAAATAAAGGTTCCTACAGGGGCTGAAAAAATAAGGTCAATAACGCTAAACCGAACCTCCTAACTTTTATTATTACCGTATAGTTTGAAAAACGGATAATAAATCGTTTGGGTTAGCTCATTTTTGTTATTTTATTTTTGACTTTTTGTTTTTTATGTTATAATGCGTTTAGTTTACTCGCCGGGTCAATTAATTTTTGTCGGCCGCCCTGCCTGCTGCTATAAATTAAACAGCCAGTATAAATATTATTAATAATGGTCGTTATAGGCGAACCACATTCAGCTAGATTAGCAAGAGAGCGACTAGAAGCAATTAGAAAATATTTACCTACCCGTGATGCAGTTAAACGACAATTACAACAACGACAAGAATCTCATGTTGAATTTGAAGAGGATACAAAACAATTATTTAAACCAATTACTGAAACAACTAAACCTCTTCTTCCTGTTTTAGAGAAAACCGCTGAGGCAACTGAAAAAATAGCAGAAAGAACAAAACAGACAAAAAAACTTTTACGTGGACTTCCAGCTGATATAGCTGCTGCTCAACCAATACAACCAATACCTGTAGTTGCTAAAGCACCAGCCCCTAAACAAAAAATTCTTACAATGAGTAATGTTGAATTGATAGATAAATTTAATGAAGATACTATTAAATCAATTAATAAAATTGAAAACTTTGACGATTTAGCTGATTTTGCTGCTACGAGTTTTGGTCGAAGGGATAAATTATTAAAACCTGATTATCAAAATTTCATTAAATCCCGTGAACAATGGCAAAGAGTACCATATCGCATACGTACTAACGTTGAACAAATTAAATCCGATGATCTAGTTTATAAAAAGTATGTTAAAGCCATTGATTATTATATCGAATTTTACAAGGAAGAAGCAAAACAACGTGGAGAAGAAAAAAAAACAAAAGAAGGAGGAAATAAGAAAATCAAAAGCGGAAGAAATAAAACAAATTAAAGAACAGAAGGAACGAGAAAGGGAGGAAAGAAGAAAAGCAAAAGAGGAAGAAGCAAAACAAATTAAAGAACAGAAACAACTAAAAGAGGAAGAAAGAAGAAAAGCAAAAGAGGAAAAAGAAGCAAGACCAAAACGAAAATATACAAAAAGAACACAATATTCTCGGCCTCCTTCTGAAACATTGGAATCACCACCACCATCACCACTACCATCACCACCACGATCACCAAAGGAAGAAGCAGCTAGTGTGTTAGAATTACAGAGAGATACTGGAGAGGGAAATATAGAGAAGAAAAGGCAGCGATCAATATTAACTCAACCGGGCATAGGAAAACCAAGGGGATTTGGTTCTCTTGAACCGGGGACAATGGAAAATTATGAAAGGATGAAAAAGAGAGAAAAAGCAGCAAAGCTAGAATTCATTGAAAAATTACTTAATAAATCTGATAAGGAAGAATTAATGATACATCTGATGGAAGTGAGAGAACATAAACAGGAACTGATGGAACGATTATCAAAAGAAAAAGAAAATTTTAGGAGAAAAAATTTACAAGAAGTAATAACAGAATTATCAGAATTTGAAGAAAAACTGAATTCAGGTTTAAAAGAACCTTCTACTGGAAGTGGTCTCTCTACTGGAGGTGATTTTACTCTATGTCCTAATAACGTTATCTCTGATGTTGATCGACTAGAAATCCTCATCGGAGGAAAACGAGCTGGTAATAATTCTCCAGAAATAATTAATGAAGCAGCTGATATTTGCAGACGATTATTTACCGGTGGTATCATGGACGTTGATGTTTATCAGTCTCTTATTAATGAAATTGCCGATGACTACTACAGTGACTGAGTACGTAATTAAATACAATTACTATAATAAAATGATCGTACATAGTACTCAACGTGGACCAACCATGGTCAGGGCAATAAACTCACGATTACCAGTATACAAGACAACCTACGGAGATGGACTAGGTGATGTTGTTCAGGGTCTATTTAAAAGGATAGCCCCAAAAGCAATACCGATCGCAAAGCAACTGGGAATGAAAGCTATTGATGTTGTTCGTGAAAAAGGTATTGGTGCTACGGGTAATCTCGCTGGTAGAGCATTTTCAGCGATCAAAGATAGACTAGCACGATTAATACGACGAAAACCTCAACCAGTAAAATTACCTAGTACAGAAGTAACGCCTGCAAATGTCAGTAAAATAATAAATCAAGTTGCTAATCAAAAACTAGCAGAGTTGGCTGATGTACCAATGTCAGAAAAAGAAAAAAATATAACAGCTAGTCTGATAGCAGGAAGTGGTCTCACTTCCCGAAGTGGTCTTCGTTTTAGACGATAATAAATATAATAAAGATGTTTAAGCGAATATCTGATCCAGCATTTGACATGGACGCACCGGTACTCAAAGATGAGTCTGTGCGTGATTATCAATATTATTCTTATGACGCTCGAATTCCAGATCAGCGTGGACGAATTGAACTACAGGTTCAGGATACAAGTAGGTATTTTCTACCCGCTGAGGCTTTTATTGAAGTAGAAGGTAAAATTTATAAAGCGGATAATACTGAATACGATAATAATGTTGCTTTTGGTTTTGTTAATAATGGTATTATGGCGTTATTTGACAGCGCCACTTATATGATTGATGGTAAAAATATCGAATCAATTCAGAAGGACGTTGATGTTGCTACAACAATATTGGGTCTAGCACGATACAGCGATGATTATTCAAGATCAGCTGGTCCATCAATGATGTTTGTAAAGGACATTCTGATCACCCTAACAACATACAATATAATATAAGACGACCAAGAAATTTCGCCAACAGTGATAACGCTGATGTGTGGCCGGTGGTTCATGGTGCTAATCCAGAATT
The DNA here is from genome assembly GCA_016617855.1 of Megalonaias nervosa. Classification (NCBI taxonomy): domain Eukaryota; kingdom Metazoa; phylum Mollusca; class Bivalvia; order Unionida; family Unionidae; genus Megalonaias; species Megalonaias nervosa. Next base: position 4,793 of record JAECUM010039049.1, on the reverse strand, counting down.
TAATTTAGGATTTACAACACGTAAATCAATGTTGAAAGATAGAATGTTTTCATGTGCAATTCCACTTTCACACATATTTGGATTTTGCAGAAATGTCAGAAGAGTTATTTTTGGAGCCAAACATACGGTTGTACTCGTACGAAAGGCCACAGACGATGATGCAATATGGCATGTTGCAGGTGCTGATGATGCTGCGACTAGAGCACTTCATGGTAAAGTGGTATTAACCAAACTTTCATTGTGGATGCCAGCAATGACTCCATCAATACCTGAAGAAGATCGGTTACTTGCTTTTATGAATCAAGGTGGTAAATCGATGTTATCGTGGTTAACAATGACCACAGATGCTGTTCAGAGTGCAATTAATGGTTTATTTACATGGCAAATAGCCTCTCAACAGGGAATAGCCGCACCACGACATATATTTATTGCGCTTCAGGATAATACACGTGTAAGTAATCAACTACGTAGTATTATGATATTCGACAAACTAGGTTTTTTCCGAGGTTTCTTTAAGGATAAATGGACATCAAGAACCATCCGAGGATATATTACTGAATTTCGATCAAAATCATGTAGCACGTGCATATCATCGATTAATGACGTTCATGGGTCGTGATCAAAATATTGATACTGGTTTACAAATATCACAATTGGATTTTACAACCTTATATCCAATTTATTACTTTTCGCTCGAACATTTAGATTTAACCAGACAGTCAGTAGTCGATATACACTTTCGAGCTCGTGTTAACAGAAATATTATAGATATTCCTAATTACAGAGCAATTGCTGTTATACTCAGCGATAAATCAATGTTACTTGAAGGTGCTGGTGGACGAATGCGAGTAGTTGATGCTCCAGTAGAAAATATGTAACACGTAATTAGATCATCTATGATAATTATAATGTCATATAATCACGTTAGTGTTAGTCTGACTCCTGGTCAGATTAAAAGGATACAATCAGCATCAAAAATGACTGTGGATTAAAAATATTGCTAAAGAAAGAGCAGATGAGCGGTTCAAATAAATTATCTCTTACAGAACGTCAGCTCAGGCATTTCAATGAAGCCAAAAAATCAAATAAAGGTATAAAACTTAATCTTTCTCCGGTGCCATTAAAGATATCATTAAGACGGGTGGTATATTTCCACTTCTTGCTGCTATACCAGCATTAATAGCCGCTGCAGCCCCAGCTGTTGCAAAAGCAGCTGCATTAGGCGCTGTTGGAACCGCTGCTGGAATGGCATTAAAGAAAGCAACAGGAAAGGGAATCATACACGCAGAAAGCTATAAAAAAAAAATTACGACAAAAACAACACGGAAGACGTCTAAGAGCACCAAACGTTCCACAGCCGGGTCGTCTAAGATTATCAGGCCCAGCATACGGTCGGGGTCTAAGATTACCAGGGACTCCACATTCATGGTACGGAAAGGGCCTAAGATTACCAGGGACAGTTTACTAATATCTCCTATGTCCAATTTTGATTTACTAGATGCTGCTAAAAAATTAAAAATAAAAAATTTTAGAGGAGTTTTTATGCGTGATCAATTACCGAAACAACCAAATAATATTGAAACCGGTATTATTAATCTCGATGAAAACTCTAGTCCAAGCACACATTGGGTTGGATATGCAATTGATCCACGTGGAATTATTTATTTTGATTCATATGGACTAGCTCCACCAAAAGAATTCTTAAAGTATATTAGCGGCTATCAAAGTACTCCAATATGGTATTCAACATTACCAACACAAACATTAACTGATCCACCAATGTGGTCGTGAAGTACTTAACGTACTTGATGCTGTATCGAAATCAACAAAACCACCTCACAAAGTTGTACATGAATATACTACGTTGTCACATTTAAACAGACATTAGTAAATATAATGGTGGACATTTACGGAAGATCTTCTCGTGGAAAAGCTCAGCAGCAAGCTGATTTATCTAAATACGCAACTCTCGATCAGCTCAGAAATGAGATTGATGATTTATTAAACATAACCAGTGTGGATCAAAACGAAGTAGTTGTTTTTTCAGGATAAAGAAGGACGATTAAAAACTAGTAATATACAACTGCCAGATGTACTTATACGAGTTCCTAATGCTGTTGTTAATAATATAGTTACTTTTACTGATCAGGGTAAAATACAAGATTCCGGTACGTCAGTCAGCGATTATATTAAGAAAGCTGGTGATTCTTTTACGGGTAGCATTATTATGAATCAAAATAAAATTATAGACCTTGGAAACCCAGTCACAGATACAGACGCCGCAACAAAGAAATATGTCGACGATCAAGAATCTAAATACGTATTGGCCAACGGCGGTATAATGCGTGCATTTCTTAATATGAATAATAATGGCATTAACAATCTTAGAACACCAGAATATGATTTTGATGCTGTGACGAAGAAATATGTAGACGATAAGGAAATTCCTCTAAAAAAATCAATGACGAAATGACCACACTCAGTAATACTTTTTGTAGACATGTAGAAACGTTCTTAAATTTTCGTAGAAATATAAACAAAACCATTAAAGATTTTTTTGGGGAACAACCAACCGTTGACATAAAACTCTCCGACGTTAACACGAAACTCATCGACATTGTCAGTGGATTACCTAATATTGTTCAAAAAACTAATCTGATTAAAATTCCACACAGACAAATTAAAAATATCGTATATACAGTAGCATCAGGATTAACAACATGGTCACAGCAAAATAACACTATCAAATATACCGCGGAGGTTACTGGTGTTTATAGACTGTCTATCTTTCGCTCTGCAAAGTTTAAAATTTATACTACAACATTTCCGTGGCGTCATTCAACAGATGCTTTCTCTGGAGTTGTATCTATAGTGTTAAATAAAGATGCTGAAGAAATATTTTTACTGGAAGCAGATGATCAAACAATAACTGCAACGTCTTACTGGTGGTGTTTGGAATTTGTAGCTGAAACACCACAATTAGTCACTTAATATAACAATAATCGATCAACCTCAGTCTCGCATCGACGTTCAGCGTTACAGATGCAATCAGATATGTGAGCGTCTGACTAAACTAAATAATTTTATCGACTATTATAACACGAAAATAAAAAAATACAAAAGGCGTATAGTTGTCATCGATGTAGTTGTTTACTCGGTTTCTGCTGTTATTGCTGGAACAGGATTATTATTATCAACATTGACGATGACAGCACCTACTGTTATAACCATCATTGTTTCAGCATCAACGACTATTGCTGGTGTTCTCGGTATTATAGCCAAAAAGATAAATACCTGTACAAATGCTAAATTGCACGATTATATGATTAAATTACATACAGTGGCAGATGCATGTTCTAAACTATCTTTGTACGTTTCTTCGTGTGTTAGTGATGGTGAAATATCCGATACTGAATTCGCGATGATGATGAAAACCTATGATGACGCATTTAAGGTGATCGCTAATGATTTTAACGAATTAAATAATAATGATAACAATAATGACAGACAGGGAGTTACTTCAGCAGATCGTCACTAATACGACTCCGTCAAAAACCACTATGATATCATTAAGTTTGACCAATCCGGAATTTAGTGTCAATTTTCCAACATCAATTCCTGCAAAGGAAATAGCATTAGCACAATTGCGAGTTTATTATAGTTGGCCAAATATTAGATCAAAACCATTTGGTGGACTACAGCCAAATAATTCATTAGTATTTGCTAATAAGAATAAGCCTGATGGAACTCCTGATTGGCAAGTAGTTGCTATTCCAACGGGCAGTTATCAAATAGAGCAGATTAATGATGAGTTCCAACGCAGAATTAAATCTATTAAGGGAAAAGAATCAAAAATAGCAATTACTGTCTACGAACCGACATTATCAGCGGTTATTGAAATAAATTCCCCTGATTATTCCGTAGATATTTATCAAAGTTCGATTAGATCAGTATTAGGATGGCCTGAAGTTTATCAAGGACCACCAGAACCACAACGATCTGATTTCGTCGTAGATGTTGAAAAATTTATAAAACTTCCAGAATATCGAAAAACTTATCCGTTTATAGAGATTCCGGATGCTTATCGTGGTTATGCACAGTATAATCATTTTATAGATTTTGTTCGGGGTAAAGGTACAACAAGAATAGCAACAATTAATGTTGAAGAAATTAACTCAAAATCAAGACCAATTAAATCTGAACATGGACGTGTACTGAATGATCTAAGAAATTTATTTTCCAGCATCAGCACTTCCTACAACGATGACTTAAAAAAATCAAATAATTGAAACAATACAACATTTGAATCAGGTTGCATCAGACTTAGAATATGTAAATAAGGCTATCGTTGATAGAGAAAAAAACATTAAACGTACCGGTAGATAGATTTCTTAGTACTTATATAGTTAATGAAGATGATCCTATTCAGCGTGTAAGCTATAAACGTTTATTTAAAACAGTGTTTCTTAAATATTATGGAATCACAGAAGAACAGCTACCAACATTTGTAATTCCGGGATTTAACTCTGAGGAGCTAAAGAAATCAGTTAATGATCTTATTGATGAACATTTTAAAAGAATATGTGATTCATGGAAAAAATTAATACCCACACCAACTATTCTTAAATATAATAATGATCCACATGGTGGAGGTCGCCATATCTCACCTGGTATTGTAAATATAACATCTACGATCGCGGTCAATCTAGTATGTGACGTAATTGATGACAGCTATCAAGTAGATCTTTCAAAATCTAACCAGGCCCAACAGGGGTATATATTATATGCATTTA